>JAAAKE020033003.1:0-27182 GCA_010014785.2 Anisolabis maritima | reverse complement strand
GTGTTTTTTAATTTATAAGTGTGTATTTGTGTTAGATTGAACCTAGCCTCGAGGACTTGTGACTCTAAGCACGTCGTAAATAAATTATTTATTTATTTATTTATTTTGCCATTTTTATTCAAGTTTTTTAAATTAAAATTTTAAACTCTCCATCAAACGTAAATAAGGTTCCTCTAGATCCTCGTCTTTTATATTCTTTAAATAAAAAATGTGAGTCCACACAAAATTTGCGCACTAACTGTAACCATCCGGTCATCCTAAGGGTTGCCCTATTCGAGAAATAGAGGAATATGAAAAAAGGTTGAAAGTTTTACAATAATAATAATAATGATGCTTGGGTATTTGGGTGTTAAGTATACCTTTTAGATTCTAGAGAGTACATCACCCGAACAGGGCTTATTTTAGAATCTAGAACAAACTCTGTTCAACATTTACGGTATAATTAATATAAGAGATTTATTAAAATTTAAAAATTTTGGATTTTTTGAATAATTTCTCCAGAGATTATTTATTTAGAGCAAATATAGTTTTTTTAAATCTATCTAGAAATTACTAAGTGGGCCAGGTGGTCCTCTCTGGAGCAATTAATCGAAAAAATTGGATTGCTTACCTTGTCAAGGAAGTCTCGAAGCATAATGTTTTGGAGGGATTATGTTTTAATGTTTTTTTTCTTTTTGAAATCTTCGTTCTTTTTTGAAAAATCACAAGTAGTCTCCTCTCAACTTTGTTATATACACATATATAGATAAGTTATCACGGTTTTTAGAAAAACAGGAAATAGCCCAAAAGTTTATAGATATCTACGATTTTGCTGGAATGCACGTATGTAAAATTTGGTTGAACTACATTGCTCGAGTTATACCCATACACAGAGACATATTTCGAAAAATGGAATTTTCGGACTCAGAGAGGTCCAAGACGTCAAGAACAATCAAATCGAATTTTTGGACGATTAAAATACTTCTCTTATTCTAAGTATATGAGAAAGTAAAATGGAACAGAACATGATTAAATGCTCAGGGATAGCAGAAGTGACTGAAAATGAACAAATTTCCAACTTTAATTCCAGCTTTACATAGTCTTAAAGTACAAATTAAGGGGGGAGTCATTCATCTTCTTCACTCCGAGTTTTTAATTAATAAAGATTCGTTTTTTTGTTGGTCGAATCAGGAGATAATAATTATCTATAAGAATGGATGAGTCTCAATTTGAAAAGAAATAAAACTCTTTAATGAATATGGTCTAATTAAATGGCGTATGGTTAGAATAAAAAAAACTTTATAATGCGCAGTATCTATTACGAATAGTGAATTTAATGCATCGGTTCCACTGAATATTAATTCTGCAAATTTGAAAGGATGAGAAAAAGAGCTTTTAAATAAAATGAATCCCTTTGATTCGAATGCTTATTCCAATGACTCTTTTATCTAAATTAACCTGCTTTGATGAAGTCCCCAGCTGCTCTTGCTTCCTATTCATAAATTTACCTTTCTTGAAAAGGGGTTCAAGTTTTGCCGTTTATTAATTAATAATTGGTAAAACCTTTTAATCTCTTCATATAAAGTCATTCAATTTAATAATTACAATAAAATACCGGGAAATTTGAAACAGAAAATAATTGGGAAAATTAAGAATTTTTTATCAAGAAAAAGTATGTTAAGTAAATTTGTTGGGCATGTTAAGAAGAAATTAGCTAGGAAATGTTCCCAATCCATTGGAATTTTTTCTTCCTTAATTGTGTAATTTTTAAAAATTCCCTGTCATGGGAGTCCACATATACTTCTTCCATATTTATTTAAATTAATCGCTAGTCAATATGATTTAAATTGTCGCTCAGAACGGGAAGCGAATTCCTGAGATATATGTTTTATGAAATAGGGTAGTTTTTTAAAATTTAGGTTAGTTATCAGTGAGAGTGGGGAGAGAGTCCTCTTCATTGTGTTCCGCTCCTGTTTAGCTTAAGGTCCGCCCAAAATATTCTTTTTAAATTTTATAACAGAGGAACAGCAATAAGTCAGCCTTTGGATGTTCAATAAAACTCAAAATTGAGACATTTCGAATATTCGGTATACTTGATCATCTTCATCATGTATTTATGCCTAACGGTAGTCAGCATGTATTTGAAATATAATTTATATAATAATGCATATATATATATATAAGAGAAAAAGGTGTAAATTTATAGTACAGTCTCCTTAGAGATGATATTGCTGATCCTGTCTTCTCCTCATTTATAATTTCAGCACAGCAACAACTCTCTTCTTAAATTTCTCAGTCTATATATAAGTATCAGCAAGTTTTGAACAAATGTTAAAATCATCTATAAAAAGAAGTCAAGAGTGAAAAGTCCCTTATTGTTGATGGATTTTAAAATTCCTTGGAAGAATATAGAAAAGATATTATGGTCCTGAATACCGATGAACGGGTGGTACATACACTTCACTTAAATTTGTTTAACACTGAGCTAAGATCTGATTCTAGATTTTCGAGATTTTAAGGCCAGGCTAACCCCAAAGATGTTCCCGAATGAGACTTATGTTTCATGAGAATTCATCCCTGAATGGATACCTGATTCGATTACTTCTCACACTCAATTATCTTCCGTAAGTATCGGATTAATAAGAGAAAACTTCTGATTTTATTTTATCTAAGATGGAGAATATATCCAAAAAATGACCAATAAAGCTCTTTCAAGTTGGATCACGATGTCGTCATATCTACTATAATAAAGTTTTACCTATCGAAAAGCAATTAAATTATCTCTAAAATTAAAATTTTTACTATCCAGATCTGTAATCTCCCTTTCTGTACGTCTGTCAGTATTTAGCCATAAAACAACAAACCAACGAGTCCTGACCCTTAAAGCCCTAAATGTCAATGGTTCTCTTTTCGTCCTAAAATTCTCTTTTAAATTCTACCAATTAATTTAAATAGAATGAAATATATTCAACTGGTGGAAAAGAAGTGAATTATTAGGTATTCTGATAATTACTAGCCTATCGTTATTCTATTAATAGATATAGTATCTAGTTATTATGCACAATAAAAATTTAATTATGGATAGATGAATGTTTTTAATATTTTTAATAATGCAGATTAGATTTTATACTATTACTATATAAAAGTTTATTTAAATCAAATAAATGAATTTTACAAACAAAAACTCATGCTTTGTAAAAGAAAGGAAGGATCTGAGTATAGATTTTCCCAAATTTATTTCACTATTTTTGTTATTTATCATTATTAAATTTTAATTATAATAATAATAATAATAACCTAAATGTATTTACCTTTCTGTTGTTATTAAACGTATTTTGGAGATTGGTACGAATGTCAATATTTAGATTAAGAGATTTTATAATAGCTATTCAATTAATAAATGTCAACAGTCCAACGATCAGATTGGAATGCAACGGCAATAGAGTGCGAAATGGACCACACATACACACACACATTTACATATATGATGAATGACAAAGAGAGAGAAGGGGAGATTTAATCATATCAGTACTAGTTTTTATTATTAGTAAAAATTAGTAAATAGCAAGAGGAAAAATAAATTTTGAAGTTTAATTTTATCAAAATAAATTAGAAATTTCAAAAAGTATCTAAACATTGAATAGTGAAAAATGAAATCTTACAGCAAATGATCAAATGGCTAACGCATCCACTTTAACATCGAACTCATTGCGATTCCAATATCCAAGTATATTTTGAATTGACATCACAACACGGCGCTATTTGAGAAAATTATCAATATTTACTTTAGAATGAAGTTTGATGATGGGAGATGCTCTCTTAATCTCTCAGAAAGAAACAATTTAAACGTAGCCGGGCTTTTCTTCAATCGGGACAGAATTAAGAAAAATAAAAAAATGTAAATTTATGTATAAAAAATTCATCAAATATTTAACCTTTTGGGGGTATGAGATTTTATATGGCCCTCTGTGATCTCAGTGTTTTGGAGGCAATTAAGACATTAATATTATTTTATGAACAGTTTCTTGAATTGTATCTCCGAAGTATTAAAATGTCTAAAATGGAAAAAAAAATTAAATAAAATTTCTCTAGAAAAAAATTACATTGAATATGAAGTTTAAAAATCCTAACGAATGAATAGGCAGCTCTTTTTTTAAGGGTCTCCTTCTTCTATGATTGTTTTGCAACCTCTCTCCGGTTAGAAAAATAAACTTAGTGTCAGAATTTAGAAAAGTGATCGGCACAAAAAAGTTTTGTAAACACTAAATTAGGGGAAGACTACTTTATAAATTAAATTAAGTATTTATAAACTCAGGAGTGTATTCGTTTTTTTTTTATATCCTTACTTAAACAGATCACAAATTTTCCCAATTTTCCTGTTAAATAAAATTGAAAGATTTACATCCAAACTATAAGTATCAATAGTTCCAAAAGTTAGAGTTGGTTCATTCATCTAATGGATAAATTATTTAGGGGAGTATACTCTATAAATATTTAATAAAATCAGTTGGGTTCACCTAATTTGTTATCGATCTTAAAAAGGGGAGAGAGAAAGAGAGAGGGAGGGGGTGTGTTCTCGAAACTCTAGAAGGTAAGAAAAAAGAAGACGAGGAAAAAAATAAATGCGAAGGTAGAAAATCGAGACAAGTGCTGACCTGAGCTATCCCTCTGGGGTTTTTAAACTGCAACCAACCAAATCAATTGCTCTAACGGACATTAATCTTTCACTTTTTTGTTTACTTTCTAAGTAATTAACTTCGTTAGTATCTACAATCGATTTGTGAGTGTTTCTGGGTGCCATGCTATATTAAGATGGTTTTTGAAAATTATTTGAAAATTCTCGAGATTTCAAAATCAGCTGGTTTAAAAAAGGTATATTCCTAAAACATTATTTAAATTTAATTTACAATGAGTTATATTTATTGATAATTTTTTTAAAAAATAAGGAAAATATATATATATACAAAAACTACTAAGAGTACTCTTTACTAAAACAAAAATATATTTTAAATACCTAATTGATATACAAAATTAAAATAAAAATTGTCCGAAGCAAATTTAAGAAAATTAAAAAAACAATGAAAAATTATATTTTACTCTAAGCTTGTTTTAAATTTTATTGATCCAGGATTTGAAGTTTGGACTATATTTTGAGTACAAACCCATGGACCATTTTCTGAAAATGACATTTGATATTAATTGAAATCTCAAAATTTTGGACTGAACGAATTATTTTCATTATCTTCAAGAAGTGAAAGTAAAATACTACTTCTGACGTTCCGGTTGTCATTGTAACCATGTACATCACTATAAAATATAAAATGTTTATTCACTAATTGGTTTCTCTTCCCTCTGCCCGAAGAAGGTTTTGGGGACAGAGATTATGCCCTATAATTTTTTAAACAAAAAATATTTGAAAGAGTATTTTTAAATAAAATTTATTTAATATAAGAAATATTTGTTATTGTAATTTAAATTTAGCTCCGTTGAAGAACGGCATTAATGAAATGTATCTTGCTGACTTTCAAAGATTCCCCCCCCCCCTTTCCTGCTTACGTATTCTTATGTTGTCAATTTTATCCTTTTGTTGTTTGGTTTAAGGAACCATTCGTTTATGAATTCATCTTACAATCTAATTGTAAATAGAATGTATATTTATATTTTATTTTATTTTATTTTCGGCCTCACATTAATAATATTCTAAAAAGAATATAAAACTGAAAATAGATGAGAGAATCTCAACATCATTAAGTATTAGAATAATGTATTTTATATCCCTTTGGTACAGTTCAGTGGCACAGAACCAGAAGAAGAGGTGGGGGGGGGGGGGGTAATGATAAGAGTGATAAGGGTGAGCGCAATATGTCCATCCTGTTTGCATCCACAATTACATATAAATGATGATAAAATATACATTTGTCCAGTGACATGCATTCAAAAGGATCTCAAACCGTAGAGGGAATATGTGCGCGGGTGGGGGAGGCCACTTCATTCCCTACACACTCCAGCTGAATAGGTTTTTATTTTTTATTTTTAACTGAACATCTAAAAGCTAATAAAAAACATATATATTAACATTTACATAAAAATTTGAATTTTGACAGAATAATTATGCTTTTGGTTTGTTATATTTATTTATTTTTTAACTTTTTCGGTATTTGAGAAGATAATATTATCTATTTAAATTATGGATGGGCCTGGCCGGAAAGAGGAGCAACAACCACCAAAATCATTGCCATTAAGCAAAGCAAGCACTGCTGGATCTCGGATAGGTGGTCTCCAAAAAACAAGTCGATTGAACATGCGCCGGGAGCCATAGATGTGCATTTTTCTATATATTATAATATCGTGTATATATAGTCAAAATGGCCAGTGATGCCAAAAATGAATTAAAAATAAAAAAATAAGCGAATCAAGGACTCTTAGATCATGTCCTCTACTATAAGAGGCAGAGACTCTATATTTGATTGACAATGCGAATATAATTTTTTTAGGGGTGATAAAATTAAAGATGACAAAAGATGATTAAAGAAGGTAAAGCGGCGCATCTTTTGGTATTACAAAAACGAGACTTTTCTCGAGTGGTTAGACGAATAGTGGAGTTATCAGTGATTTGATAAAGACAAAATGGCGAATCGTTGTACAAAAAGAACAATATAATCTAGTTTTAATGAAATTTTGCAGGCATTATTCACATTCTGAATCTGAGTAAAAATTCCATCATCACCTCAGAGAAATTTTAATATCCACATACATGAGTGTTAAGAGCAAACTTCTAAAATTTTTAGTTGGTAGAATATTATCTTTTATACGGCAGTAAAATCGAATGACAATTTGACATTTTATAGCTGAGAATTTAATCAAATCCAAATTCAACTCATTAGACTTAAATAATCAACTAAAAATCTTAAAAACTCGAATGAGGTGTTTAGTTCAGAGGTTAAAGATCCCTCGGCAGAACGTGGGTTCGATGAGTGCCTCATTTTTTTACTTTTATGAGTTTAAGCTAAAAAATATTAATTAATATGATATTTTTCATTTAGGTTAGAAAATTTGAGTAAGAGCCGAGTTATATCATTTCAGGGACCAAAATTGGTCATTAATCATCATTAAAATATGGAAGGTGGATACTTTATTATCAATGATCTGAGTGGACCTATTTATGCAGTTTATAGAAAGCATCAATTCTCTTAATTATAGGTTATAGAGTATTGACGCAGATAAAGGTAAAGAGGTTCTAATTGTGAGGCGATTTGTTCCCCTCTGGCTGGCTTGCTGGCCTTTGCTTTCTTACCCGTCAGCCGTTCAATATTCTTCAAATATTCATCAGAAAACGCGGCTTCGCCATCGTTCTGCCTTTTTTATTTCTTGGTTTGATATTCGGTGAGCAAAAAATATTTTCCTTTTTTCAATATTTTATTTCTAATCTAAGAGAGAGGACGTTATTTATTTTTTTTTTTTTTTGGAAAATTTCGTAAACATGAGGGCTTAAGACCTAAGTAGTTATCAAGTCCTCCTAATGCTCTAACTAGAGACTAACCCCATGGAGATCTTCAGTGAAATATTCAACTTCGTACCAAATAGGATAGAGAAAAATAGAATATTATAAAATTTTCAGATCATTTTTCAAGAGGCTTTATGTATGCTTTATTATTTAATAAGTGTACTTTTATACTGACTAATGTTTTTTTTTTTTTTTTTTTTTTTTTTTTTAAAAAAAGAAAATAAAAAAACAAAAATTAAAAAAAATTATTTTAAAGAGAGTATGAGATGGTTGAAGAGCATCTGGGCCATTAACATGCAAAAAAATAATAATAATAAAAATAAATAAATTGTAAAATTTAATTATAATTCATTTACAATCTTACAATATAAAATTTTTACCAAAAATTTAAAAATACATTCCGGCCACTTTTTCGTTTTTTTCTTCAGCATCTTAAGTCATTCAGGATCTGCCTATATTTATATAAATTAACTGATAACTAACAAACAATAATTTAAATCGCGCAAGGCGGGAAGCGAACCACCGACCCTTAGATCAGAAGCCAGACCGCTCTCTCTGCTCTACTACTGACAGCAAAAAAATTCAAACTCACTAGCAACAAATATTTCAAAAATGAATTTTATTATTTTATTTAATTCATTTAATTTAAAGTACCCGTTGGCCGATTTTGAAAAGCTTCGAGCGACAAGAGTCTCTAGCTTAAATATAAAATTTCAGTCTCGTACGTTTGTTCGTTTTTGAGAAATCTTGTTCATACACATACCGGGAAGACTATTTTGCTATTTTTAGACTAAGAATATTTCAAAACGTGTATTTCCGTTGAAATATTGATATCAATTTTTTTGGCTATCGTAATAATTTCTCACTATATATTTCATATATAAGAGAAAGTAAAAATACTTTACTTAAAAAGACCTTAATATAAATGTTTTTTAATTGTATAGGCCAGAATTGATTAATCGGGAATTTCTCAACGAGATAACCATCCCCGAGAATAAGGTATATAAGCGAAAAAATTCACTAAGCACTGACTAATTCAAGGTAATGGATTGACTTTGTTCTTTTCTCTCTGCTCTGATATATAAATAATAGAATTTTAGAATTTAGATCATTTCTTGTAGAGTAGGAATTTATTCATTTTTGAAAAAAGAAATTTCTTGGATATTATTTATAAGATATATTTATAAAATTTATTTTTTCTATTTTTATAATAAAATATGATTAACCTACCCTCCATTTTTATTTTAGCTAATCTTCTTGACCTCTCTTTTAGTAATTTAATAGATAATCCCCTGGACGAATTCATTTTCCTGGAAAGCTCTCAGAGAGAAAGGGAGGAGAGTTAATGTTTGAATTCTAAATGGAATGTCAAAGCTTAGAGATAAATCACCAAAAAAAAAAAAAAGAAAATAAAATGAATAAATAAATGCAATATTTATTTTTCTTTTTAATATTTATTCTTAAAGTCAATAACAAGAGACGTGATATTATTAGTTAACTAAAAAGCATGAAAAAAATTTCCTTTTTTAATTGAAAGAAAAGAGTTGCTTTAATTTCTAACAAAAAATTAATTTCCTTATTATCATTTCAGACCTATTGAACTTGAAAGCAGTCTCGCTAAAAACCGTGGACATCTGGAATAAAAGCACAAACTCCGCATTTTATTTCTGTTAAAAAACAAGTTTTGATTACAGAATAAAGTTTCAATTGCACAATCAGAAATTGTTGTTTTAATAAAATAAACTACGACTAAAAGCCTTTGTTTTTATTTTATTTTTT
Source organism: Anisolabis maritima (assembly GCA_010014785.2). NCBI lineage: Eukaryota > Metazoa > Arthropoda > Insecta > Dermaptera > Anisolabididae > Anisolabis > Anisolabis maritima. The sequence continues at coordinate 17,920 of JAAAKE020033003.1, read as the reverse complement.
ATGAATATAAATAAAAATAAAAATGCTAAGTGAAATTTTTACTTTACATTCTATTCTCAGAATACTGGAGGTAATTGGACTTTATTATCTTAAACAACAGACAATAAGATAAAAAAAATATTTAAAAATATTTTGTGAGTATGGTGGTAGATCATGGCCCCCGGGAGTTGAACTCACGATCTCCCGTCTATCCGGAAGCAAAATACTCTCATCCCCGGTATATACCTAGATCATATGATAAAGTGAGACCGAATCCCTCATGAAAAATTTTTAAATCAAATTTAAATTTTTTTCACTTAACTGCCGCTGTTTTAACTAATAGGCGGACCGACAGACATTTTGACCGGTACTAACATCCTACCTTAAGAAGACCCTTTGAAGGGAATTTTTATTTTCATTTTATGTGGAACTATCCACCGGGGAATTGTGCCTTTAAGCCGTTTGTCAATTATTTGTTTCTGGATGGATGACAGCCAGTGTGGAATAAGGCGAAATAAAAAAGAAAACAAACGCTTGGTTTCCTTCACCCTCCTTTATTGTTCAAAACGTGTTGGTCAGGTCTTTCGAGCTTCATCTGGACACAGTTAAATGGAGACGTGATCGAATCATCGACACGTTTAGAGCAATAAAGGATTGAGAAGGAAACCAAACGTTTGTTTTCCTTTTCCTTTCGCCTTTATTCCACTCTGGCTGCCATCCATACAAATAAATGTGCCAGAAACAAATAAAACATGCAGCTGGTTATCTCCTTTTTTCATTAATTTATTTATTTTAAATAAACTTTAATCATAAATCACAGCACTTTTATTTGAAAGTTATTTATTCATTAATCAAATATTCCAAAAAATTAAATTAAAATTCATAGACGACAAGTTAAGAAGATAAATGTAAAAAGATTGGTCAAGTGAAACGCAAACCGTACTAATCCATTAAAATCTTGCAATTTCTGAGTCGGTCGAAAAAAAAAATTATAGGAAAAAATAAACGAATGCCATATGCAGATAGTTACAAATATGAGTATAAACTATTATTTTTTATGAAATGAAATATTGTTCTATTTTACGCCTTGTCAACTAAATGCACACCTAAGCTTTTTTTTTAAGTCAGGAAAAAATAAAAATAAAAAAACCGGACTAAAACAAATAAGAGTGCTGACGTAGACATACACTTAGAACATATGAACATCCAAATAAATATAATTTATTTTTATTTCATTTCGATTTTTCTCATGAGAGCATTCATTCAGTTTTTTTTTTTTTTTAAAGAAAAGGAAAAAAAGGAATTTAATTAAAAAAAATTAATAATTTTTTAATTATTAATATTATAATTAAAAGGAATTCTGGAATAAACAAAAACCTCGCTTTAACTGAATATAATTATATAAAAATAATATTCGTATGCGTAGGTATTTTAATAAAATCACAAAAAGTATAAGCGGAGGGAGATTTTTAATAAGCTATAACGTAATTCAAAAGGAAAATTTGCCATGTCCCTTTTTGCAGAGGTAGAAGGGTGTGAGTCTCGCATGCCAAAGGTCAGCGGTTCCTTTCCCGTCCTAAACGACAAAAATTTATTTATTTTATATAGTATACCAATTAATATAAATAAATAAGGACATTTTTTTGTTTTTTCGGCATTTCGGTCTATATATACTTTAAACTATATATTATATAGAGTATTACGATACAGGCATATTTATTTATACCAATTGTTATCCAATTGAAATAAATAAATTTTTATCGGATTGCCTGGGATCCGAACCCGCATTGGATTTTAGGATTATCCATATTGACATTGTCACTATCTCTAACCTCTCTACCACGAGCTTATTAAAACATAAAATTCGAGAAGAATGACAAATAAGATGTTGAATAAAAAAGGGCTAGAAAAATTCTTAGAAAAAATTAATGAAAAAAGAGAATTGCTTGTAACTAAGAAAGGAGAAGAAGAAAAATGATAGACAAATCTAGAGCAATTAATCAAAAAATCATTTAGGGTTGATAATTTGAGTTGTCTTCTTGCATCCAAACACGAAATAATTTATATTATTTACTATTAGGATATCTCCAATGATGGAAAGTAATCTTAAGTGTAGATTCCCTCTCTCTTCTTCATTCACCAAATTAGATTTAAACATGAGAAAGTACAGCACTCAATTTCTAATATACTACTTTAATCACTTCATCATCCAAGCTATTAAATCCCCATTCAAAAACAATAATAATTTTATTTGACGCATCCAGGTATTTTGAAATGGATATTAAAATAAAACAACTTAATTAGAAAAGATATCTAACTGAGAAGGGGGGGGGGAGAGAGAGAGAATTGCTTTAAATTTTCTCGCATTGAGATTAATAGGTAGCAGAAGAGAGTTCATTTATTTCTATTCTATCTCTTAAGTATCATCCATCAGAGAGCAAATCAAAATAAATAGATTACTTAGTCTTCTTTCTATTTTTTAGTATTGTCTTTTTTTTAATAAAAATAGTATTAATAATTAGGCATATAAGCAAATCTAGAAAAGAATGATTCTAACAACTGTTAATAAATCGTCTTTATCTAATCTGAAAAATAGGATTCGTTTATTAGCTAGAAACAAAAGGTGAAGTAGGAGTTAAGAAATATATATAAGAGCTTTACCAGATGACTATTACGACAGGTGTGTGTATATAAAATCACTTTAGATATATGGGGATGCAATTGAATTATACTATGAAATTCATGAATAGTTCGCGTTTGGTTTCTGGAAGTTAGGCAACCCAACTCACTATTTTTTTTTTAATTGCTCCAGATCTCTCTAGAGTGGATCATGTCCCGCATTGCACTTGTTAATTAATAAAAACTGAGCATTTATGTTTCGGTCTAGAGATATCTGGAGCAATTAAATAAACAATTCATTAGTAATTTGGGTGGTCAATCTTCCAGGTCCCAAACACAATTCATGGTATAATTCAATAATTCAATTAGATTGAGGGAGATGGGAGCAGGAGGAGAGAAAAAGGATTTAAAATATTTTTTTAATTATAAAAAAATCTACAGCTAATCCGCATAAAGGGTATTCAATAATTAATTTCATTGGACCCATCTATCGCGATCCCCAATTATATATCTGAAATGTTTTTATATGCACACACTCGAGCACTGAGTATTCATCTACAGGAGTTATTTTATTTTCAAACCAAACTCAAAAAGTTTAGTTAAATTTATTAACGAATTTAACTTAATATTGTTTTGGTTTCGTTTTATTGTTGTATTTATATGGATTTGGTTTTTTTATTGGAGGCCATTTAGACTCCATCCTTATTTATTTATATTAATTGATAGTCAATTTAATATAAATAATTTTTTGTAGCTTAAAAGGGGAAGCGAACGTGACCTTTGGTACGTGAAGCAAGACCTCTATTCCTGCACTAAGGAACAGTGCAGCGTTTTGCTTTATTATAGTATTTGTATATTGTTTTTGTTTTCATATTGTGTTAATTTTGTTTTTATAAGTTATATAATATGTATATTTGTATTGTATAAGTTCCTATATTCTCCATTGTAATGAATGTATTTTCAAGCATGGCCTAAAGGACTGAAGTGAATAAAAAACCTCTGCTTTTTATTTCTAGCTAGTGAACTAATCCTTTAACTATTTTGGGGCCTTTTCATTCAAATCAAAAAATGATGTTCTATTCGAGGAAGAATCCTCTGCTAACAAATTCTATAGATTATATCACCAATATAATTTGTATGTTATTTAAAAAAAAAAATTCCATAAAGTTTAATAAAAATTTCGTTAGAATAGAATTAATGTTTTGGAAAAGCAAAATATCATATTTACGCTTCAATGAAGAGATTAACGATTTTATTATTATTATTATGATATAAGCGCGCAAATCATGTGATTAAAAACTCAATAAACCGTCAAATTGTATAGAACTTACACATCTAGCGTATAATATTGATGGAATAATAATTTAATTAAACTCCTCTCTCTCTCTCTCTTTTACTTACTGAGACTTTGATCAAAATTAATTTTAATATAAAAAGTAAATAGATAATGATTGGAATTTTTTTGATTTATTTCAATATTTTTCATTCAAATGATTAAGGACCAATTTAGCTCCATTTGGGGGGGAATAATATTTTTTTCCTAGCCCTAGAAAAAAAACCTTTTTAAAGCGTGTTGGGGTGGGTGGGGGGGGGGGGAGTAGAATCATAGATTTCTCGACTAGTAAAATAAAAGAAAATGAAAAAATTTTTTATTTATGAGAAATATGGAACTATTTTATAGCAATCCATAATGATTTATTTTCTTTTATTTAATATAATAAATTTTTTATTGCACGTTTCATTTATATTTTTACTGCTTTATAGAGATTTAAGAATTTAAGAAGACAAATAGATTTAATGGCTTAATGTTTCTTCCGTTTGCCATAACAAACAACTAGTTCTATAACGTTCGGTGATTTTTTCAGTTTCGTGAGACGGACTCTTCATCTGCACCAAAGTGCAGGGCGTTACGGTTTTTTTTTTTTTGAGCTAGAGAGAAATATTATAGACCGAAGAACGGGCCTGTCCTTTTCTATTATTGTTAGCGCCCAGGCATTCTTTCTCTGTTTTGCCATCCGTTCACTTTCGGTTGCCTATTAATAGGCGTTATTATCCACTCTTTTACTTACCTTATAGTTTGGATAATTTTTAAAATGTTTTTTCCCATAGTATTAGAAATCATAAATTTCTTATTATTAATAAAATAAAATTTTCCAAAAAATCTTTTATAAGAGGAATCAAAAAATTTATTAAGAAATTGGATTGTAACGCCCCCGATTTTAGAAGTCCACCCCCAGAAGTTATCGTCTAGCTTCTAGAGTGATAAAAGAAAAAAGGATATCAAATTTATTATATGCACTTCACTTTTCCATTTCACCTCAGTTTGATGCACGTGCCTCCGTGTTAAAGGGTATCTGATGCAATCCAGTTCAAAAAAAAAAAAAATTATTCAATCCTTTGTTAAATCTAATTTAATTTTCTATAGATTGCGATCAAATTTTACGAACAAAAGAGACAATACATGAAATTTTTGGTCAAAAAGGCGACTGGATTTTCATTCCTTTCAATTTTTATGGTTTGGAATTGAATGAACAAAAAAAGGTGTGGAAAATTCAATTTGCTTACATCGACTCAGGTCGACAACAACAATCGAAGATTAAATAATTGGAATGGTATATGGAGGTGAGGAGGTGATATTAAAAATTGAATTAAAGGTATCACTCACCATTAATGGGATGGAGAGAGCTGGAGGTGGCGGTGGCGGTTTTTGGGCATAAACTGTTATTTATTTATACCCGAGCTATTAAGGGACTAAGGGCCTCTAAAAGGGGAGAGGCTTAATCAACCATTTATCACTGGCTGAATGGATAGCTCGTCAAAGAGGCTTAAAAGAGAATTTATTAAATTTTTCTAAACTAAATTTTTACTTATTGTTGTTATAAACACTCGCCTATTAATATAAATTTTTTATTGAGGCTTGGCTACCTAGCCTATTAATATTTATATATAGAATGTCCATAAATTCAACTGTATTATTTATTATATCAGCTCACTACCCGAGTTTCACTGGCTTTGTTAAAAGTAAAAAAAAAAAAAGAATTTAGACCAGTGAGGGAAAAATATAAAGAGGCGGTTCGAGGCAGAAATACCCCTGAATAAAGTCGAGAAGGAGGAAGGAATATAATGGGATAAGGTAGAGAGAATTTGTGACACAAAATTTCCTTACACCGTCTTATCCGTGGGAATTTTATGAAACTCGGCGCATCCTGTTTTGGCTCTCATTACCTTCATCACCAAGAATCTTAGATTCCTCTTTATAAATTACAAGTTTAATATTATGAGAGTTGGCCGCACAACGAAGAAAATTCTTTTTAAAAACAATGGGAAATTTGCATCGCTTTTTAAAAATATATGTCAGATCGAGGCACCAATGATTGTCATTGATTGAATAAAGAAAAGACAAACCTATTCTTTTAAAAAAATTAATTAATGATATAAAGCTATTAAGATTACGTTCTTTATAAAATAAATAAATACACAAGTAAGTCATTTACATTTATTTGCTAACTAGTGGTTTACAGGTTATGTCATTTTATATTTATATAAGAGTTTTGAATAGAGAGGTAGCAGTTTGTTTATAGTTTAAGTAAATAAAGATGAATTAATTCTAAAAATGATTTAAAATATATAAAATATAAGTTTATTTTTGGTCACTTAGCTCTTGCATCTTTTTGCGTTCTATTTATTCTTTCTTTGGATCAATTGCAAATGCGCCCTTTCAGGGCTGTTTTTATTTTACTAGACCAATGTTGTTACAAATATGAAGCTCCTCTCCTCCAATGGCAGCGAAGTCTTTATAAATAAAATATCCTTGACGCCTATCCCTTGGTGCGGAAGTAGAGGTCTCACTTCACTTTCCAAAGATAAGTGGTTCTCTTCCTGTACTGAGCGACAAAAATTTATTTATATTGCATTGGCTACCAATTAATATAATAAATAAGGAGGTAGTCTAAAAGGGCTCTAATGACAAAAACAGCCTTGAAATGGCGTAGTTGCAATTAATTTATTCAAAGGAAAGAGAAAGTCAGAATAGAAAGTAGAAAGATGCAAAAGTTAAAATCAAAGGAGTTATGGTAAATGACTCTGAACGAATTCATTTTTAAAACAGTGGAATAAATGCATCTGTAGTCGCTTAAGCTTAAATAAGCAGAGAGATGTTATCAAGAGAATCCCTTGATACTTCTCTAATTAAAACTCTTATACTAAATAACATAACCTGTAAACTATTGATTAACAAATAAATAAATAGTAATATAAATAAATAAGGACGGAGTCTAAATGTCCTCAGAAAAAAAAAAAAAAAATAGAAATGACTCGACTAAATACTGCCTAAATATTTATTTTTTTAATAAAAATATTATAATACCGATATCTATTAATTAATTAATTAATAAACAAGTTGTTATTTTCTTTATTCAATTAACGGTTCATTCAAGTTGGTTTTAGATGGTAGAAGGTATTCTTGCAGTGCGACCTAATGATCTCTTGTGCTCTGATTCTGAAGAATCTTCACCCTTTCCAAGTGTGTGCCCTGCCCTGTCCTTTGGTCCAGGTGTAGAGATCCCGCTTCACGTATCATAGATCAGTGATTCGCTTCCCGTTCTGGTGACAAAAATTTATTTAAAATATATTGCGTGCCAATGCATATAAATAAATAAGTACTAAATCTGAAAAAGACTTAAAAAAACAAAAAAAAAAGTCTGTAGCCTCAGAAGAGGGTCTTAGGGATGATGAGTTTCCGATCTCTCAGGCCTTTGGTTTCTGTTATTAGCGGAAGAATTTTTATTTCCCAAATGGCTTTAGTATGAGGCATTTTTGTTAATGTTGAATTTTATGCAGCAGCGAGAATCGAACCCAAGTCGTGTACTGTCTTGAATCAATAATCGCCAAATAAAAAAAGTCTTCATATGTATTAATGATGAAATTAATTTAAAAAAAAACTCAAAGCAATAGATATGAGGAAAAATAATTATTTTTTGGAATAATTGCAAGTGATTTATTTAAATGATAGCCTTCTTCTTGATTTTCCATTAGAGACGAGGGGAGATGAGATGAGAAGGGTTCTAAACCCTTGTACCCTTTCAAGACTGTCCAAACCAACCCTGGCAGAAGGAACCATCCATTTGTAAAGACCCCTCTCTGTTTCTGTCTTCAAATCTAAATAATTAGAGCATGAATGCAGAGGAACCAGTTTGAAATTTTTTTTGAAAATTGACAAGTTTCATTAATAAAAAAAATCTCATATATTTCTTATATTAAAACAATTCCGTCCAATAGAAGTCTCTCGTTCCTGATTCACTTAACTCATTCGTGAACAAATACCTGCAGGAAGCAAAACGGCACATATTGTAACAATGATGAGTTTTTTATTGGATCAATCCAGAGGAATTTGCAAAGAGAGCAAAAGAATGTTTTTTTATGGAAAATAACGCTTGAGGTTGAATTCCACCAAAGTATTATAATGTATTAATAATAAGATAGCAGACAAGAGAGGTCAGACAGGCCTATTCTATAGAATAATCAAATTTTAAATTTTCATTTATTGATTGATTTCATTTATAATAAAAAAAAAAGAGGTTCCTGTTCTTTTGTATTCACAAAAATGAACAATTTGATCTTTCACTCTCTCTCTCTCCCTCTCTCCCATTCTCTTTGAAATCTTTTGTTCAAATTCTCCCTGAATGAACTCAATTTCATCAGTTTGGTGGCTGTTCTCTTATTTTTTTTTTTTTTCTTTTTTGCAAACGGTGAAAAAAAATTCTATATTAATTTGTAGAATGTCAGTTTATGTGATAAAATCGATGTTTTTTTTTTTTATACATTTTAGAGAGAGTGTTTGGGAAGATATTTCTCATAAAATACAATAAGAATAATGCTAAAAATTGGAAACTCTCCTTCTGACCCACCCACCCTCCACCCCTTATAAGTTTGTTCGAGTGACCTTTAAGTCACTTAATAGAAAAATTATTGTATCTATTTCGAGAAATATAATTAAACAGAGATCGGTAGATCTACTTAAAGGGTCGACAATGTAATGAAATAAAAATAGGCTAACATTTAAAATATCCATCCAAATGATCGAATTGTTATGTAAATAGTCAAAAGTGGTTCAATCAAGTATCTAATTATAATTAAATAATTAGTTAAATTATTAGCCCTGGGTCTTAGGTCGCTAGATGTTCTAAAGGTCACTGTTTTGCTTCCTGTGATTAAATTTTTTTAAATTATTGTTAACAATTAGGACTTTAGCCAATCAAAGAATATTTTTGCATGATACTCTGTTTAATAGATATTTCGACATCAGTGAAATGATGTCATCCTCAGTACAATTTTTACCAAATATTCATTAATTTCATCTAATATACAAAGATAGGCAATAAATAAAATTTGTGTTGATGGACTTACCTAGTTCCATATTTTACAATATTTTCAACTGTCTGAAACGTTCACTAAGAATATTTTAACTTGAAAGTGTAGGACCTGTGTAATAGTATGGCCTGTGGCGAAAGAAAAATGTTATTTTTTCATGTATATATTTATTTTTTTATAAGTATTTTAAAATAAATTTTAATAAATTATAAAAGATTAGAAAGGTTGTTGAGTTGACTTCTCCAGGAAACGAGGAGCACAAGCAGATTGCTACGAGGTACTTTGATCTCTGTTCCATCTCTTTCATAAATAATATGAACTTAGAGAGAGAGAGATTTATGTATAGGCCTATATAAATGTCAATGACAATGAGTCCCACTGCTAGTTAAACGAAAAAAAAAACATGGTCAAATATATACATCTTGATTCAACAAGATACAAGAAAAATAAAGATTAAAATTGGCAATGAAATTTCAAAACTTTTTTTAAAAGTTTCCAATGGAAAGTTGTAAATGAATTTGCATTTGGAGAACCCTTAATATTTTTGAGATATTAATTTTGGTAATTTAATATTAAATATCGTCAATCATTTCTTATTATATTTTGATTTATTAAATATTTTATCATTTTCGAGATTTAAATTTTTTTCTCATTTTCGTGAGTTTTCTAATGTCAAAATTCTTGTTGATTATCCTCTCTTATTTTCGTTCCAATATGGTGAGTAATATAAAGTTAATAAAGTCTTTTTGGCCTTAATTCTAAGAAGAATAGGGTATAATTCCAATAATAATAAATAAATTGTCCAGCCCCTTTACTTCCTTTAATAATAACATCAGGATTCCATTATTAACAAAAATAACTCAATTATTATTTTCCTAGAATTTATTTTTTGATAAGCATCATTATATGGGTTTATATAAAAAGACCAAAACCAGATCTAAAAAATATTTCCTACTGCCCCATTAGTGTATATTTCAAAAATAATTCCTTTACGTAAGCAAGAATTAATTGATTAATAAAAAACTGTTTGGAAGAAGAATCTAAAGTCGAGTAATTGACTGTTGTCTAACATAAATATTAATAAATATCCATGAAATGAGTAATTTTGATACGTTGGTAATATTGGTGTTTATTTGGTTGAATTTAAATCAAATAACATTAACGCTTCATTTTTGGAAATAAAGCTTTAAAAAAATCAGGTGTGCATATCAAATAACTTTCTCTACATGATTAGGCAAGAGAGTGTCACACGAGATTTTTTGTGTTTATATATATATATACCGTATATATATTTTATGATAGTTCAGTCTCAGTTCCTGAGAGGTAAATAGTGGTACCATCAATTTTTTCATTCCCAATTATCCCAACAAATTCTGAAAAAAATCGCAAAAAAAAAAAAAAAGTTCATCACCTATGTTTGATAATAAACGAGATTTAATTGCCAATTTATTTTTTTTATAATTATAAATAGCTTCCTTGAATAAATTTGAAATCAAATAAAAATTAATTGATAATTGACACAAAAATAAAAAGTAGAATGAAATCGTGAACGTAACGGGCCGCAAAAAATATGGTATGATAGCATATCATTCAGCTTGGGGCTGTATTTTACCGTCCATACATGAGTTTTAACGATAATCATAAGTGAGTTAAAACAATAGATATTGACACTTTTTTTTACTTTTATTAGGGGAAGGAAACCCCTTAAAAGGAGTGTGATTACTCCTTTAGATAATTTATTATTTTTCATTCGATAATAATAAAATTTAAAATAAGTACACAGTTAGTGTATTTATTGAAAATTTATTATTTTAGGGAAAATTCACACTCACCGAAATGTCTCGATTTATTCCTCTGGATATATAAAAAATTTTAATAGAAATTTGATGTAAACATTTGTGTTTTGAGATGAAGAAATACAAGCCACCAACCATAGATCACTATCTCTTCTCTAAGAAGGTGACTGAAATCGAACGATTTGTTGAACCCCCCCCCCCCCCCTTACAAGAGTCAAATTTGGAACCATGTGAATGAATATTCCTCTAAATATATATTTTATATAAACGGGAAAACTAGATCATTATACGGTTGAAGGGATAAAAATTAATTGAGAGGTACCAATATTTTAATGATTGGCTTTAACGAGAAAAAATTATTTTTAGTTTAATAAATTTGATGTTTTATTAATTTAGGAGATTAAAAGCAAGCGTAGTTGGCAAATAAAAATATAATTAGGCAAAAAAAAAGCATTTTTTTCTTAATTAGCGTATTTTAATTTGATTAATTTTTTTCCTTTCCGCGTTGAGCGCAGGTAATGTAGGTTGTCAAATCGTTTAATTTTAATTAAAAATCCTTTAAGATTAACTATTATTACTCCTACTGAAACATTTTCAGTTCACATCCCGTTTAGTATAATTTTTTTGCACCTAGTGATAATAAGTGATGATTTACAGGTGGTAGTTTTTTATTTAGCCGATATATAAGGCACTAAAGTTGTCAAAACGATGTATGAAATAACCAAAATTGAGTTTAAATATATTCTTAAAAAAATACATTTTTATAATAAAAGAAAGAGAAATAGAGAAGGATGAGGCCAGCCCTTATTCAAACAATCCAATTTGGATGGAACCCACTTCAGAGATGGAATTGAGTCAGTTTATATATTACCAGCTTTTGGCAGGCTCTGTATCAAACCAGGACGAAGGTATAGCCCTTTGGACTCCTTCCTTTGATACCTGATCTTCCTGTACATGATTCTTTCGGCCATTCAATTATTCTAAATAACTCCAAGTTGTCAAAACTTGTCCAACTCTATATATAATCTTTGTCAGCTTTTCTATAAGGAATGAAAGAGTTTTCTGCGAGTTATTTATTCACTGTGTCCAAAATATAATTTTGAGTGCCAAAAGAATAACATTAAATATCAAAGGGTGGCCCAAAAGGCTTTATCTGATTTAATTCATGGTCAGATGCCAAAAAAAACATGTATTTATTTATTGACGTAATCAAGTACAACCATGAAATTAGTTAAAATATGTTCCAAGATATATCCAAATCTCACGATGTCATTTTGGTTTGATTTCCTTCTCTATAAGTCAGTCAGTGATAATTGAAACGCCTTGACAAAAGATTTGGGAATAACTTGAGATGAATCATTCAAAAATAAATTATTTTTTGAATTTCCCTTCCATCAACGAATATATTAAATTAAAAAAGAAGATTGACTTTGACACAATTATTGTGAAAAGGGCCATCCAAATCAACTTTTTGTCAAATGAGAGAGAGAGAGAGGGAATAGGAGAGCTAGAGGATTTTATAATTATTAAAATATATAGAACCTTATTAAATATTCATGCCATTTTCTATTTGACTGACGTCTCTAACTTTTCATGTCGCATAAATGTCCAATGTTAAAATCTTTCTTCTAAATTATTTGATAACACATAATAATCGCACTTTTAATAAAAACCAGATGTGGCCAGCAAATATCATTATTTAACCATTTATTCTAAATTCTAAATTTTGACTCCATATATTCTCGTAATACTCCATGCTAGAAAAAAATAAAGTTTTTCACTCATGAAAATATTCAAATGTCCGTTAAAGGCCAAATCTGATATTCATATGGTTAATTCAGATTCTAAACGATTTTAATTCACATTTTTATATTTATTTTTTTAATTTTAGTGATTTTTGAGATTCAGAAGAAAAAATAAATAATTTCACAATTTTCTTTACTTTTTTAGGATCAGGAATCCACAATTTATTCATAATTTCCTCCAATTAACATGTTTTTAATGTTCATGTTTTAATCTCACATCGCGGACATTTGGACGAGAGGAGGTTGGTGAAACGTTCCAATAATATTATAGCAATCCAACGACCCTGCTCCACTTTTCGCTTTGAGATGTAGGATGTTTATCTGATTTCATATTCCAAAATAAAATAATATATTTAAACTTTCGATTTTTTTTTTTTTTTTTGTGGCCCGATGATATATTTGATAAGTTATTCTGTTTATCATAATTATTCATATATGTAATTATATTATAGAAATGTCAAAACATGTAAATAAAATTTTGAGAAATATCCACTTACTTATTTCAAATGTTAGACCTTCAAATGAAGTATCGAGCAGCTTGAGCTGACCAAAAGAAGGTTTCATTCAAGGCTCTTATAAAAATAAATTTTTAAAAAGGATGAAAAAGAACTTATTTCATTTTCCAATAGTAATTATTTAAATATTTATATTAGTGATTTAAAGACCTGTTTGCAATTCCCTCTCTCCCTTTCTCTTTCATTTCCTTTAATATGTAAAGAATTTGCATTGTAACTAAAAGGTCTACTAGTTCTAGTTTATCTCCGTTTATTTATTTATTTATAGACTATTTGCTAGCGCCTTGCATCTCTCGTCTGTTTGTAATTTAATGTTTAAAGAAGGAAAATAAATCATTTTACTAAATTTGTCCCTTTATAGAGACACAGCATCTTATCAGACGCCTTTTATGAATATAATATATGTATAAATGGGGAAGAGAAACTTTCATAAAATTCGTGGATTAAGAAACGAGATGATGTTAAATGTAAATTTATTCTTATTTGTTTTTTGTTAAAAGAATTAAGGTCTTTTTTGTTGTTGTTCACAACAACATTCCACTTTTATTTATGTATACTCGTTTGACAAAAAGTTTAAATTCTTATTATTTTGTTTTTTTAATCTCTTCGTAAACGGTCAAAGGGTTTTGAAATATGAGCATGATTCGTTTTTGAAATAGGAGGGTGTGGGCGAAGACTTAAAAAATCGATGCACCACCCACATGATAATGGGGACAAAAGTGGAGTCGAAACGTCGAGAAAATAAACGGGATTGCTCATCTCTCAATCTGAATATATAGGCTTTAACATTGGAGGAGGTCGCCAGGCAACAGGCCTCTACGGTGCTGAAGCTCTCAAGTTTGAGACGTTTTGGTTTTATAATACCATCATCAGACCATTTAGAGCGTATGATCTCAAATGAAAAAGCATTAAGTCAACATTATAGGCTTCTCGGTTTGTTGCGTATTTATTATGCAAAGAATGCTTTTATATATTCGAGAGGTATTAAAGGAAATAAATTCAAATTAAAAGTGAAGCATCTAGGCTTTCTTCACTTAAAAATTAGGCATTAGGGTGAAGGTGAAAAAATGATTATGTCCAGAATATTATTGACAAATTTATTTAAACCAATGGTATAAATAAATTATTAGTAAAAAAAAATCAATTTCATTTTAAATATTGAGAGAAAAATTAAATTGATTTATCATATTTATTTCGTTATTTCGATGTAGAGGGGCCCTCATACTATGAATTTATTTCAGCCGTGGCGTGTTTAGAGGAAAGCCAATAAAATTTTGAAAAAAATTCCAAAAATAATGTTTAAATTGAATTTATAATAAGAACCATCTGCAAAAAAAAATATACTAGAATAAAATTTCATTTGGCCCCACCTCCCCATCTTCTCCGAAATTGAGTGGAAACAAAAATCTCCTCCATCCTTAAAAAAAAATTACTCTAATTTTCAGCGAAAGTAATTTTTTAAAGATTTTTTAAAATATTTTATCCTAGAATTTTCTTTGATACAATTTTATATTTTTTAGTCTTTTCGACATCTGACTTTACACAATTAGATTATATACGATAAACCAAGAATATTTATTTATACCAATTGGTTTAAATAAATTTTTCAGCGGCTGCCTGGGCTCTGAATCCACATCCTTTGGCTTTTAAAGGCTATGAATATTAACCACGTCAATAGTTCTAACCTCTCAGCCTCGTTTTGTCTTATTATTAACATAGACTTCATCCTTTCAACATTTAGTCCCATAATCAATTTTGTTTCATTTATTTTCCATTTAGACATATAGTATATATAGAATTTTTTAAATTAAAATTTTTCTTAAGTGGCTAATTTTTTTCTTGGGTTCAAATGAAAAAGAATAGTAAACTTTGCTTAAGTTAAAATTTTTCTCAAAAGATTTCCTGAATACAGGCGTTAATCTGGACTTTTACTTTGATCATATATAAATTTATATATCATAATTCTTTCAAAAAATAACATCGTATTTCTACAACGGAACAAAATTTCTATCTTTATTAAAACGATTAGGTCAAAAATACAAAAAACTCCACTTTGTTATCCAAAAAGATAAGTATATCAGCCACGATCTCCTGTGTTTATTTTATTATTTATATATATATAATTTTAGAAAATCCATGCCTCTGCAACAGAGATAAAGCTCTGCTTGCTCCATGAGCAAGAAGTTCCCATTCTGACTGATAAAATTTATTTAAAAATATGGCTACCATTTAATTTAATAAAATACCGAGTTTATATGGCAAAAAAGATTTAAAAAAACTAAATACTTTTAAAGACAATTATTTGGCTTGAAAAAATAATAAAAATAAAAATATATGATAATGACATACTCATATCATTAATGGAGTTCCAAGGGATTAAGTTTGTCTGTGTAGGTATATTAGTAGAAAAAATAATTTCAAGGCAACTAAGCCGGCGGGCCTGGCCGGAGAGAAGAGGCACAGTCACTGAGATCAGTGTCAATAAGTAAGGCTAAGCACTGCTGAATCTCGGATAGGTGGCCTCCGAGAAATGAGGGTTGAACGTCCGCCGGAAGCCATCGGTACCAATTTTTCCAACGAAATATATGTATCTTTAAAAGTCAAAATGGCCTCAGCAGTCGAGTGACTTAAAATTGAAATTAAAAAAAAAAAAAAAAAGGCAACTAAAAAATTTTAAATGAACAATAATACTTATTGTATTTTTTCTCCTTTCAATTAACAAAGCTAATTTATTTTTAATCATTTTTTTTTTCATAAATGAAAATTAATATTTCGTCATCAATTAAAGGGTAGAAAAATGACGTGGGTTGAAACGCAATTCATTTTTTTTATAATTATTTTCAATCAATCATGAATTCCTGCAAGTATAATCCTTCAAAGTGTAGAGAGGTATGGCAACCCAATTAATTTCATGAAAAAATATGCATCTAAGTTAAAAAACTGTCCCAAAAGAAGAGTAACTTCAACCTTAACCGATTGCCTGTTTCGTTTCAACCCACGTCTTTTGTTTACTCTTTAAGCGATGACAAAATATTAATTTTTATTTATAAAAAAAAAGATTAAAAATAAATTAATTTTGTTAATTTAAAGGAGAAATTTTTCCAACCGTATTAGAGATTTCAACGGAAATACACGTTTTGAGATGCGCTGAGTCTAAAAAAATGAGTCCCGTAAAATGGTCTCTCTGTGTGTGTTCTCTCTCTCTCTCTGTGTGTGTGTGTGTGTGTGTGAACAAGATTCTCAAAAACAAAAAACATACGAAGCTGAAATTTTATATTTAAACAAGGCCTCATACAATTCGAAGCTTTTCAATAAAATCGGCCAAAACTAATACTTTACTGAAATACTTTTTTAGTTTTTTTCGATTTTACCAAAATTTTTTCGATTTTTAAAATTCCTATACCAATAATTTATTAGATGACCTTTGAACTGTATTAGTTCTTTTCTCCCGCTAAATTATTTGAGATCCTCTTTATTGGCGTATTCTTTTGCAGGTTGTTCGGGTAAATGGCGGGAGTAGCCGCTCTATTTCTTAACTACTCTAACAAAATCAATTAAATTAGAATTAAACGTCTACCTAGGGAGACCGATGCAAAACCTGATGACAGGATATCACTCAACTTTCCTTACCTTAGGTAAGAGAAAGTTTTGTGTTGCACGTTTAGTACCACCAGATTTTTTATAAATACGTTTAAAGGACCTCTTGGCGGCCTTCGCGATTTGATTCTTTATCTATAAGAGAAGATGGGAAGAGTATCATAAAGATGATTAGAAGCGGGCAACAAACACCCATTCTATTCTATTATACATTAATTTATACTAAACGATTTATTAGTAAAAAAAAAAAACTCTCGTATCGTAGCGCACGTTCTATTTTTTCGTTCTTTACTTTAAAATAATATTTAAAACAAAAATTTAAACCAGATTTAAAATTCATCAAATGACTTTTTCTTTACTTTTTGAATAAATCAAGAGAGAGAGAGAGAGAGACGAGTTTGAAATCGAATTTATAAAGAGTAATTAAAATTAACTAATGTAAAGAAAATGTATTTTTCTAAAAAATAATAATTTATAATAAGAACTGCAGGAGAGATTATTTTATTGAGATCATGAGGGAGTTTTTCTGAATTAATACTATAGAGCCTATTACAGAACCCAGATTAATTTAATCTTATACTCAGTGGTCGAAGTGGCGGGCTAAAAGTGGTGGGATGGTTAAATAAAAATTAAGAGCATATTAACAAAACATAAAAAACAAGAATTTATTTATTTAGAAAAAAAATATACGTGATTAAATAAAAAAATAAAAAAAAAAAAAAAAACAAGTTATTTCGAACAGTCACTTGCAATGCCTAAGTAATACATCTGAAAATAAAAAAAAGTTTTATATTATTTATAAATTTATCCATTATTAAAAAAAAAAGTATTTTTTTAAACAAAATTCGGCAAACTGGAAGTCAACTAACGAGAAATCGGCTAAAAATTCTGAAATTTACGGAAAGCTGCGAAAATTGTTACGAAAGAAATACATGGCCTACTTAGTAACGAAAATTTCATAAATTTTTTTATATTTATACCTCATACGTTACTATTTTAAAATTTAAGTCTCATTTAAAATTATTTTTAATTTTTTGTTTGTAAAATTTTTTAAAATTCATAAAAAAATTACTTAAAATTTAAAAAAATATGTTCCGGAACGCATTTTTCTCTCCTAAGAAGTAGTAGGATGTGTTTGCAAGTATTTATTTATTTATTATTTTGCTCTTAATTGGCAAAATTCTCTACAAACTACGGGCTCCTTCTGTGCTAACCTAAAACCCCAAATAGGCAAACCTTG
>JAAAKE020032892.1:0-27203 GCA_010014785.2 Anisolabis maritima | reverse complement strand
GTTTGTTTTGATTAGAAACACAGCCCGTAGGATAACTTAACCAATTCAAATTAAAATTAGAAAAAAACCTCTCACCTATTGTCTTCGCTTTCTTCGTGTATAAAGGATTATCCAAAATTAATTAATATCTAAATTTAAAGTTTATTTTCTACTTGCCGAGTATAATAATAATATGAATTTTATAATCTAAAAATTGATTTCTCCTTTTACTAAATTAAGATGTTTAAGTTATTAATTTTATTTTCGAATACTAAATAATCCTATAAAATATTATAATTATTATATTTTTTAACTTGATAAAATATTGTTTGAAAGTTTGTTTTAATATTGAACAAATATTTAGTATTCAATCAAAGTTTTATTTACTGTGATTAAAAGGGTAAAAACCACACTGAAAATTGTTCTAATAAACAGATCAATGAATTAATTTACTTTCTGGAATATTGTATAAGACCAATTTTTTTTTAACATTGAGAATATATAGGAAAAACGAGTACCCGATTCTACCTGCGTATCGGTTGAAGAAAATGAAGACCATATATGTAATTATTGGCTTATTTCCTGTGAATGTTGAGTGTAGGGCGCCTGGGGCCATCCATCTTTAGAAGAGGACAATAGGGCCACAATTACCCAGATGATAGGCCCATGGAGATTACAGCGATCGTCAGAGGTATTACCACCATCTCCACGTTTGAATATATTAATAATTATTTGCCAAATATATTTAAGTGTTTATTTTATTAAATTTCCCTTGTTGAACATTTTAATTATAAAGATAAATAAAATGACTAATTACTAGGGAGGAGGGTTTATAAAATATTTAAAATTATTGCAATTTTTATTCTTGTTAAATCAATGAAGTACTATGCGTAACAAAAATAAGTAAACAAAACTTAGACATGCAAACAAAACCAAGCATGTATGTTGGATTGCATATTAAGGAGCAGGGTAAAATTATTAAAAACTCCCTAATGAATTAATAAATCTTATTAAAAAAAAAAAAACATTTAAAATGAAAAATTAACATATTTATTCTAGAGATAATTTGTAATAGGATTAAAATAATTTGCAAAAAAAAAGTCATTTATTCTTATTTGTTTTTATAAATCATTTATTCCTCAGCTTTCGGTCCAGAGCTCCCAAGTCTGTCTCCAAAACTGTTGTCATATTAATAATAGTATAGTAGTAGTAATATTATAATAATAATATATATTAGAAATAGTAATAATTATAGTAACATTAATAAGAAATAACAATATCTATTTATGAAAAAAAAAAATTAATTTTAATTTACTAATTTCCTGAAAATCATTAAAACTATCTCAAAATTATATATGATATTAATTTTTATTAAAAAAAAAAAATCGTTTTTTTAATTAATTGAAGGGTTTTAAATATTTTGCATGCAATATTCCTTAATGTGTAACTCAATATGTATGTATTGGTTAATCGTCTTCAAGCCTTATCTACTTTTTTTGTTATGCATAGAAGCTACAATCTGGAACAGCCCCTGCCTAGCTAATTCATATGAGATATTCTCTGAGCCTACCCCACTAACTAAGTCATTACTGCCAATAATAATATATAGATAAAGAAAAATTATTTGTGAAAAATTTAAATTTAGCCTTATATATTAGAACTTGAAAGAAAAGATGGATGGTATTTGTTGATATATATAGTAAAAATTTTTGTCGTGATTGTTTTTTAAAAATTTTAGTGTACACACATTGGTCAGAAAGGACAAAGCTTACTAACCTTTGAATGCTATCAAATATTTATAACCGGTCAGAAAATATTTCAACTTCAAATAAAATCTTAGTTTTTTTTTAACCATTAAATTAAATTAACCAGTTAATGTTTTTCAATCAAGTATTCTTTTGAATAATATATCAACCAGTAATAAAGTTTTTAGATGTTTAATCTACTCTCTTTGATTAGAAAAGGAGTATTTTTTAATATCATCATCGTTTATATAAGATTTAAACAAATTTTAAAAGATTTTCAAATCCTGAATCCATCAAAAGTCTGAAGATTTTTCTTTTGCTAATTAAAGAGAGTGGATTAAACACCTGAACAATTTCAATATTTCTCATTTAACCACTTAACCGTATTTTTATTAAAAGAATCCAAGATATTAGTTGAAAAAAAATTAACTGGTTAATTTAGTTGAATGGTTAAAAATAAAAAACAACTAAGATTTTAATTGAAATTATATGGAATATTTATTTTCTGGTCGGTTAAAAATATTTTACCGATTAACCTGTTAATTGTCCTAGCTCTAGTCGACGCGTGTGTTTCCTAGAGATAAACTATAGGCATAAGCGTTCCAAATTACTTTGAGTTTAGTGGATACCTTAGCAACTCAGCTCGCTTACTCAACTAACAAAAGGCGGCAATGGGAATTAAATTCTCTATATACGCAAGTTTATGGCGTATAAAAGTTCACAAGACTCAGCAGAGTAATTGTCTTCTAATACGAAGGTTCGAAATCCCCTCTTAAACACGGGACTCATCTTCGCGTCTCATTTCACCTCTCATCTCATCGACGCTAAATAACCTCAGTTGTGAAAATGGATCGTAAATCGACAAAAAAAAAATTCTTGTGAATATTTTATTTTCAACTAAAATAGTTGATAAATATTTTAACATGTTAAAAATCAAATAAACTTTTCAGCTGAGGAAGTTGAACGGATGTTGACTGCTTAATGTAAATAAACACACTTCTTAAACTCACAAATAAATAAATATTTCTTTTCGATATGTTTCATTCGGTGTTTTTATTCCTATTGACTCATTTAAGAAAACAAGAAGAAAAAAAACATTCGCCTATCGGTTAATTTCTACAAGATAAGAGTGAGTTCATTCGGGACGATCTCAAAAATCGAAAATCAATAATGAAATTTCTATTAGAGGTCCATTCAAAAAGGGTAGATGTAAAATAATTTAAAAAGCATTTGAGATAAGTAAAAATATTGATTTAAAAAAATCAATATTGATCATTTAAACAGGACTAGAAAAAAAAAATGAAAACCAATTTAAGATTTCAAGAAGGTCAAAAATAAACAAAATTCAAAATTTAAGAAGCCAACAAGAATTTGTTTTTAATAAATTTATTATTTAAAGAAGTATTTGAATTGAAAAAGTTCGCCTAACTTGATTAAAAATACATTAATGGAGAAATTTGTAGTAAAATGTGTAAATACTGGAGATTAAATTAGATAGCCTTTGTCGTTTATTTTAAAGAAAGTGAATTGTATGTCTGTCAGTCTGTTCTCTTTAATAAAAAAGACAAATGTAAATTTTTTCTTCGGATATAATAAAATTAAAATGTGAGACAAATTCGCATATTCAAAGTCGAAGCGACTCATGCAGCTAGTTTAATATATTCATCAAAAGTATGACAGAATCCAAGATAAATATTTTTTAAATTCACTCACCAATTAAATGATAGATCTAGTTTCCAAAGAACAGAGAACATTTCGATGAAAAATGATTACTCACCTGAAACAAAGAAAAAAATATTACAAATAGGTCTAAATATCTTAAAAATAAAACTTATATTCAATAATCCAGAAATAAATTATGATCTCAATAAAAAAAAGACAAGTGAGATGTTTCTCATAAAAATTGATTATTAAAATTGTAGAGTTATTGAAAAGTCAAGGCAGGGACATCGTAAAATATTCTGGACGCGGGGGATATTAAAATTACGGAAATTTCTACAATTTCAAAAATTTTAAAAATGTCGAAATGAGATTTAAAAAAATAAAATTGTATTATTTTCTTGTCTTGAAATTTAAAGTTTATATAAAAAAATAGCATTTTATTTCAAAATAAACATTTATTAGATTTCGCGATAAGTAAAGACAATCCAGGGCGCCGCTGTCCATACTTTGGGAACTTATGTGCTAATATTAATCATATTAATAGAGTAACTTGCTAATATTTTAAATTGTGTTTTTCTAAATATCTCATGCAATATAAAATAAAAATGCGATTTATTTCTAATATAATAATCCCATTTTATTATATAAATTTGGAAAAATGAAATACGATTCAGGTTATTAGATAAAAATGAATACAAGGATTCAATATGTCAATCATTTTGCTCTTCAATTTATGATGAAATCCATCTCTCTATGGACCCCCAAATTTTAACAAATGGTATATTAGTTTGCACACGGGTCTCTAATTAAATAAACAGCGATGATGGATGGATCTGATTCGGGGGGTTTCCCCCCGCTTTTCAGGCAGCTAAAGCTGTCACCCCTGGCAGCATATCATCCTAACTATTCTCTAAAGCAGATTGGCTTTAATTTCGTATTGGTGCCGATGGTACTCATACTCTGGCATCCATCCGTCTGTTACAGCAATAGCCTATTGAACCCGAAACTGCTAATTAGCGTACTGCGATAGGTTATTGAGAGAGAGAGAGAGAGAGAAGACCTCATAGAAAAAAAAAGTTGGCAAAAATTACCCCTTGACAAGTGCATTGTCCACTAGAGGGCAATCAAAGGCCGCATTGTTGGTGGCAAACGAACAATCGAACGGATATTTGTGCTTTGCGGTAAAAGATAGCCTCGGATAATACAAAAGGTTTTGGGTGTAGAATGCACAGCGAATGCTTTATGGAGTACATAACATATAGAGGGCAACCAATGCAGACCGCTTCAAACGAACTCTTTTAAAAGGCATTCGGGCTCGTATATATCAATGGCGTTTGCTGGCGAAAAAAACGAATTTCTAAAATACTATCATATACAGCGGGATAATTATTAATAAAAAAAATACGGGTTATTTATATATTTAATTTAAATTAAAATCAGAGAGAAATCCAAAATAACAATAAATCATTTTTCTATAAAGCATGAATTTTATTTAATTAGCACGTACTCCTACATAATAATAGAGGCCGGATTTATATTATATTAAAAATCGAAAAATAATAATGGCGTTTATAATGTTAAAAAAGAGAAAATATGACATTTATTTAAGTTCTTTTTGTGCTATCTTGATTTTTTATAAATTATTAATAAAATATCTTTGAGAAATTATTTTATTAAATAGTGCAAAAAGTACGAGAAAACTATTGGGGTCTAGTGCCCCCCTTTCCCTATTAATTTAATATTTATATTTATATTCATATATTATATATGTAAAAAAGTAAAATTTGACTTTTTGTATATTTATGATTAAAGAAAATAATAAATCCTTAGTTTTTTCGTTCATTTTTTTTATAAAAACACTAAAATTCATGCGATATTTCATAGTGTATTTGGAAATTAATGAGAGGAAAAATTAAGAATTTATTTTTCTCTTTCTTTATTAAAATGAATTTTTCGCTAATTAAATCTATAGATTTATGATTAAAATAGGATTTTTATTCATGTAAATGCATCAAATTTTTTTTTATGTTAGGACTTAAAGTAACTTAATTTAATGAACAAAATTATAATGTTCCACTTTCGGACAGGTATAAAAACTAAACATTAAAATAAATTTTTATATAACTTTAGCCCATTTTCTAAGAGTGGGAGAGAAATGCGCTTTGTATTTAAAATATCTAATTTTTTAGACATTTTTTGTTGGAAATTAATTTGTTGGAAAATCTCATTCTGATTTATCTCAAATTCATTGCATGTTAATAATGAAATTCATTAAATCATCATACAGTTGTTAAAATATATGTACTCTATAACATATAATTCAATTAAGCCTTTCTTATTAGAGTATTATTACAAAAACACATGTTATCCTTCGATATCAAATCACGTACACTTGTTGCTTTGATCTATATTTTATGAATCTATGAATCTGGTGTATTATTAAAGATTTATTCTCTTTGTTTAAGTAATTAATTGATAATTAAAGTTACGCAATAAAAATTATCGACTATTTGGAAACAATAAAATTGCACTCTGAATTTTAAAATTGAAATATCAGAAAAATGTTGAATTACAAGAAAAAAATAGTGTTTCACGAGACATCTTTTATCAATTTGTAATAAATTATACTCTTAAAACAAATAAATTTCAATTAGCTATGACATCTTTAACTCTTTATTTCGCCTAATGTCCAATCAAGTAGTTGTGTCTAATTAAGTTTCCACTAACTACTATTTTAAAATATTTTCTCTTTTTCACCTGCAAGAATCAATTTTATTCAGGATTTAACTTTCATATATTAACGATTTTGCAATATATATCCTTAATAAAATTTTCAATTTATTATTATTAAAATAATATAAGACTAGGATTGTTTCCCCAATGGAATTACACAATGATGTAATTTGTTCGATATTTACATTATTATGTGCAAATGTGGTTAGATTGTGAGGAGCAAGAAATGTGTTTGGTGCCCCTTTAAGCCTTTAAGGTGGGGGGGGGGGACTTCTCCACGGGGAGAAAAAAGAAATCGTGCAGAAAGACAAGTCTCAAGTGTTCGGTTTGGGTGCTCAAGCACGACTAATGCGTTCGGCCGACACAGCGTATTACGATAATGACGAATTCGGAATAAAAATTATTCGTAATCTTAAATGGATTGCAAATTAAAACGAGGAAAGAAAACGACGTGAATAAAAAAAAAAGGTTATTAGAATTTTAATTTTCTAATTAATAAAAGAGAGGAAAAATAGAAATTCATTTTTTTTAAAGAATTATATAGAATTTTGTAATGTTATTTGTATTTTCAAATCTTGAGCCGTTTTCAATCCTTCCATTACTAAAAGAGAGTTTTTTTAAAGAGGAAAAAAAGTCAAATAAGTTTGGGAGCCACTAGAGGTTTTTTTTAAATATAAAATGTATTTATTTCCTTAATAGTTTTGCGTGTGTAAAAAAAATTAAGTCAAGTTTTGTTATCTAATTTTTTTTTTTTTTTTCATTCTTATTTGAGACTATTTAGACTCCGTCCATATTTATTTAAACTAATTGGTTTCATATTTAATTAAATAAATATTGTCAGTATGGACGGAAAGCGAACTACTAACCCTAGAAATGTAAAGCGATACCTCTACTGCTCCTCAAAGGGACAGAGGCTAGTAAAAGACGAAATGATTAATGCCAAAATGTCTTTTATATAATAATCGTCTAAATTAAGTTGTAAAAAGAGTTAATTATTAATATATTATTGTTTAGGGTAATTCATTTCATTAATCGAGGAGGCCCCCACCCCCTGGCAGGGAGTTGAAAAATAATGACAATGTTTTTAGTCTTTTTCAGCATTTGAGACCATTTAGACATGGACGAGATGCACTATTGATCACCTTCAAAGTCAAGGGAGGTGAGTTTGGATCCCAATTGGTGTAAATAAATGTTAAAATGTCTGGATAATTTGTATCGTAATATCTTTATATATATCGTTTAAAGACTATATGGTTAAAGATACGGAAAAGACAAAAAAAATCAAGAAAATTATATATTCTTTGTTCTATATATTGATTTGATAAGAGATTCATTTAAGGTCAAATAAATCAATAGTCACAAATTATAAATAAAATATTATGTGAGCGAATTAATTTTTTAAATTTCATAAATTAATAAATGTGAATTGTGAATTTCAAGTAGAATTAAGTGTTTTTGTTATTTTTTGAATTGTATTTATATTAATTTTAAGTGTATTAAAGATACATAATATAAATAAATCATTTCTGGTTGGCTAGGAATTGCAAGCATCGATCTAAAAATAAGAACTTTTTAAAAGTCCTTCAAATGGAAAACCTCAATTCTTGCATCCCTCTCTCTTCTGACAAAATATAATTCGTTTTCGATTCGGCAAATGCATGGGGATGTTATCTGCATGAGAGAAATCCATGCACATAAATATACACCCAGCATCTAGATGCCGATTTTGAATGAGGGAGGAAGAAGAGGAAAAGGATGCTGAAGGCTCCGTTCAGACAGCCCTCAGGCAGAAACGTCTCCATTGAGATGAATAGAAATGTATATTTTTTAACAGTAAACCTTTGAAGTAAATATTATTAAAAAATCAAATTTACATTTAAAAATATTTTATTTTAAATTTAATCAATTTTTATTTTCTTTTATTTTAAGTTGTTTTATTTTCATTCAATGTTTTAAATTGGTTACGTATAAATTGAGGCTAAATGACCAAAATAGACTTAAAAAAATGGTTATGCAATAATTTTTTTAACTTTATAATATAATTATTTTTATTCCATATTTCAATAATAAAATATAATTATAGATTAAATGTTGTCGAGCTTTAGGTTTAAAAATATACAATTCCAAATAACCACTCTTGCTTTTTTTTTAATTTAAAATCTCATTAATTATTATTAATTTCTCCAGTGAAGACTTCAAAGGGAGACATATAGCCCCATTACTATTTATTACATGCGTCACATATATATGTGATATGAGGATATTTAGAAATGAAAAATATACAATAAATTCTTAGCCCCTTGAGTAGAGTCAGGCTTTGGCTTCATAATCAATAGGTCATTGATTCAGGATAAAATATATTTAAAAAAATTGACTACCAATTAATTTAAATAAATATGGTTAGATAATTGTTAACATAATATTTTTTTATCGGTTGAATTGACTTAGATGTCAAAAGAAAAAATGAAAAAATCCTTTAATAGTGTAGTTTATCTTAGTGAAAATAATTTATTTTATAAAATACAAATTTGTTCATATAGTGAAATGGAATAAATTGAAAAGATGAATGATTAAGGAAATAGTTTATTACCTAATAAATCGCCCAAGATAAATGTGATTGTTCTTTAAAAGGGCGTCTAATGATTTGATAAAAGCAAACAGCAAGCAAGTAAGCCCTTACGTTTTTCTCCCTCTGAAATTGTCTCTATATTATTATTCAGTGGGACTTGTGTTATGAATTCAATGTCCGATAAAGAGAAGGGAGATGAAAGGAAAAGGCCAAAAGGATGGGAAGTGTAGAGAGAGAGAGAGAGAAGAGAGACATGACGATGGAATACAAAGGAGGGATCCAAGGGACAGAGGATGAGCAAATAGAGAAAAGGCTGCCATATCAGGAAAAGAGCAATGGGGAGCAGATGATGCGATGGGGAAGGAAGATCACCTTCAAATCGTTGGTAATTAATATTATCTCTGCTAGGGAAATAATAAACTTTTATTAATATTGAGTTTGGATGATAACAATGAATAACATTAAAATGAATTTAAATCCATCCTATATGAATCAATATCAGGAAGCTAGTTTAGAAAACATCAATGACGAAAATAGTTCAGGGTATGAAGATCTAGTTCAATATTACTATTTTTAGCCAGAGCCATTGGGTTTATAAACCCCATTACAAATATAATGTATATATAAATACAATGAATATAAGAAAATTAATATAAAAAAAAACACAAAAAAAGAATATATATACTATGACATAATAATAAAAGCCTGCTAAAAACAAAATGAATACAAGAATAAAACATTACAATATAAACTAATATTTAAAAAAAAAATTAAAATAATTATATAGGCCCTGTCCCTTGGTGCAGAGTTAGAGGCCTGGCTTCACGTACCAAAGGTCAGTGGTTCGCTTCCCTGAGCGACAAAAATTTATTTATATTATATTGGCTACCAATTAATAGAAATAAATAAGGACGGAGTCTAAATGGCCTCAGATGCCGAAAAAGACTTAAAAAAATAATAATAAAAAAAAAATTATTATATACAATAACATAATACAATAATAAGTCTATCAGCTAGTAATAGCTGAGAGGTTTTATATTCTGACATTATCAATATTGATAATCTCCAAAGCCAGGGTTCGAATCCCAAGCAATCCGATGAAAATTTATTTATATCATTTGGATACTAATTGATATAAATAAATGATATATATCGTATTAATATATATATATATTGTATATGTTTAGAGTCTATATGGCATCATATGCCGAAGACTTAGAAAAAAAATTCTATGAGAAATATAATAACAAAACTGCCTATATGCATATATCTGATTTTTTGAGGAAGTTTGATGTGGCTTTAACTATTGATTCTGTGCGGCTATTGATGATTTCGTGGAAGGAAGGAGGATCTCAGAAGTTAGGCTGGATTCTCTGTAGATATGTAGTTCGTTGGTTGATGTATAATGGACATTCTAGTAAAAGAAGTTGTGGGCTAGCCGAAATGAAACCACACTTACAGTTTGAGGATGGCACTAACATTATGTCAATATTATTAATAGAAATAAAAAAATAAAAAAGGAAGTGTCAGTTTGAAAGCTTGTCACTCGGAAACAAGGACCTATTGATATCTTAAAGTGGTTTTCTGTGATGTTTTCTAATGTGATCCAGAAAATTAATTGAAAATGATAGAATTCCGATGTAAAATAATTTTATTTTGAAAATGAGTAAGGTGTCATAAAACAATTTTTGTGATTTTTGTAGACTAGGTCAGTCAAATACGAGTACATCGATAGCGAGTCGAGTCTTTTATT
Source organism: Anisolabis maritima (assembly GCA_010014785.2). NCBI lineage: Eukaryota > Metazoa > Arthropoda > Insecta > Dermaptera > Anisolabididae > Anisolabis > Anisolabis maritima. The sequence goes on along the minus strand of JAAAKE020032892.1, from coordinate 16,762 downwards.
GTCTTTAAAAATAGGAATTAAAAGCTTTGGTATTTTAACAATTTTAATCTCATTCATTTCATGTTTTAAAATTTCCGTAGCTTCTAACAAGAATCAATAAATATGTTTTAAAAAAAAATAATTAGAATATTAAAATCTTATATAACCAAAAAGTTTCCAAGTTTTTTAATTGGTAAAACTTTTGATTGAACTTCGATTTTTTTTTCCAGGTTTTAAAAGAATAACATTTACTAAATAGGAATAAAAATATTTTTTAATATTAAAAAAAAATATATTAATTAAAAAACTCATATATATAATTAGAAGTTGTTAACCCCTTTGAAGAGAATAAATTTAATTATCTCAGCTCAAAATATTTTTATTAGAATCCTTGAAAATATCATGCATACGTATCTCGAAAGGACGAAATTAAAACTTCTGAATCCAAGATTAAAAACTCTAATTCTTAATGAAACCAAATCCAAGGTCATGGGGAAGAATTAGGGTCACAAGAGGAAAATTAGTAATGTGATGTACTGTCACACCAGATTTTATTATTTAACCTACTTATTCTTTCCGATAGTATCTCAACGTCGAAAAGGTAGAGTGGAGTCTGAATTTTTTTTGTATTATACTAATTTTGTATGAAATTAGAAATACACAGACATAAACAACTGCGGAAACTGTTTTATTCAGATCTTGACACGTTTAGCTAAGGGCATTTCATTCCCTCTTATGCTTCTTTAATTAATAGGTCTGTCTTTCGTCAGCTAGACTATCGGAATAGATGGCCAATCTATTTTCCGGGATAATTGGCTACCCCACTAAATTGATTATTTTTTATATATCATACATATATTAGTATTAAAGATTATTTAATAAGATTACTTTATTTCATTTTAATCTCCTTTTTTCCTATTTTTTATTTTCAGATTAGTCATTATAAAAACAAGATATGATTTTTACTATTGAAAAAACTATAGCCAACTATCCTTGATTTACCCTAAAGGTAAGAGAAGTCATTCTAAGATAAAAGTACGTGTAATTATTAAGTGTATCTTTAAAAAAAAATTATGAATATAAATATAACTAATATATTTTAGGATTTTTTCAAGAGATAAAAATCTTTTTAACTGGTTATATCATTTTTATCAATGCTTTTGTTCACTCTGTATGTAGATAAAAAGAAAGAGAGAACGGCGGGATAAAGCTAAGAATGGCACGGGAGAGAGAGAGAGAGAGAGAGAAAGAGAGAGTCCAGTGGTGACAGAGAGCAAGGGATGAGGGAGTGAGAAAAAGAAGGGGGGAATAAGTAGGGGAGGCGGCGGCGGCGCCGAGCATCACAAGGAGGAGGCGGTGTCTTGGATCGTGACAGATGCGCTCGGCCGCGGTTGCCATGGAAACTCAGCCTCTCTGCTGCTGGCCCCAGCAATAAAATGACCAGCGGCGAGGCGGAGCCGGCGAACGGCTTGACAGGCGGCCGCCTCGCCTCGTATTGATCACGTGGCCAAGACGACAACGACGACCAAGACGACGCACCTCTAAGTTCAAGCAAGAGGTGCATATCTGGATAGGTCGTCCATTGCCCAAATGGATTAAAAAAACATGATGACACCAACAAGTCGATTGGAGTAACTTTGAACGGTCAACTTTGCCTATCATTGACTAATAAATAAGAGATTCTTCATTAAGTAAAAAGTTATTTCTCTTATATGTATATATATATATTGAGAAAGTATTGCAATCGCAAAAAAATTTAATGTCAAGATTCAAAGGAAATAAACTTTAATATACCTAGTGATGATTTCCAATAAATTCGTCCGAATAGCTTACTGTTTATTTCATAAACACATTTAAAACTAAAAGAAACATTTGGAAATAATTATTTTTTATATTTATATTATTGAATTAACAGTGGCACTCTTTGTATTGACACTCACACTGAGAGAGATCATGCAATTTACTTTTGACAGAGTCGTCACAGACGTCTATTGAATTATTTAAATTTCACATTCATAATTTGATTAAAATTAAATTTGAATTATAATCTGCTTTCTTGATTTGATTTTTCATGAATGAATGACTATTAGCAATGATCATTTTTTTAAATAAGATGTAAACAAATTTTGATACAAGTGTTGTATATCATTTTACTTAGGTGCAGGTTTAGTTTTAGAATATATAATAACAATTATATGTTAGCGAATAAATTTGCGCCCCTCCCCCTAATGGTTCAATATTTGCCAAAAATCAATGGGATTTCGAAATTTAGGTTTATTTTATGTGTACAAAATTTCAACACAATAGAATGATGGACAAAATAAGATAATTCAATCGTCAATGATTAAAGAGCAATTGAAAAATTAAAATAATTAATGTTAAGATTGGAAAAGAATCCGGCCTTGAAAAAAGAAGTAGCAACTCCTCTATTGATGATCCCTAGCATTGACCCCACACTTTACAACTACGGTAAAAAGTAGCCTGCTAGGCTTTGACTTTTAAGGGGTGTTGAGAAGGATATTTATTTTTATTGTAATTTCATTTGTAGATAGAGGAGATGAAATTTTCCGCATCAAAATTGGTGATTACACATATAGAATTATGTATGATATTCAAACATGGGGACATTTTTATATATTGGCGTTTTGGACTCAGGGGAGCATAAAACAGATGAAATTAAAGACGAAATGAATGCCTGTCAAAAAAAAAATAATAATAAGTGTGATCAATGATATGCTAGATTTAAGCAACTATTATTTATATAAATTAGAAAATTTTATGAAAAAATGAAGGGAGTCACATAATAGATAATTTTTTATGCTTTGTTTCCTTCATTAAATTCAGTTCATCGGTGGTTTTTATGAATGCTTTTAACAATGAAGATGTAATAAAAAATAAAAGTAAAAATATTCTTTTTTCTATTTTCCATAATGTTTTAGATTTATATAATAGTTGCTTGAACCTAGCATGTCATTAATCATCTATTTTTTTTTTAATTTGTGTTTTTTGGCTTGCTTCCTAAAATTATTATTTTTTTTCCAATGCAACATATGAAAGTGAAAGGAGCCTATTCGAAATTAAAATTTTTTTTCTTCGGCCGGACTTAGGATGTCACAATTTTTTTGTAAATTATGCAAATTAGAAGCATGAAAAAATGGTTGCAAGCTCAATAAAGAATAAGTACTTGAGGATTTTTGGAGGGCTACTCAAAATAGATAATATATTTATGTATGAGTATATGTATGATGCCTCCCAATCTTATCTTTCCTTACAGAATTTTTAGTCATTGGAACCATGTAATGATTATTTTTTGATGATTATTATTTGTATAATTGTAAAACCGAACCGATTAAAGATTTTTTTAAAATTTAAAAATTAATAGATTATTTATTCTTGTTAATATTAATTTGTACTCTTGTTTTATTTATCCAAAGGTCACTGGCTCAGTTCTCCTATTATAAAATTTATTTAAAATATCAAAATTGGCTACTATCAATATTTAGTTTAAATAAATGTGGAAAGATAACGAGTAGTGTAAAAATTAAATGCATATTAATAAATTAATAATAAATATTTAATTTTAATTATAATTTATTATGGTCAATCATTTTGTAACCTTTTTCAGGTATAATTCAGTTACAAATCGCCAAGAAGGGTGAATCATAATTGAATTTTACATGAAAAAGGCTACAGAAAAAATAGCTCAAATGTTGTATTTAATACAATTTAACCACAAATATACTTTATTTATTAACGATAGCAAATGAAAGCTTAACTTATATTGTTGTTATGGTATCTCTAAGGCGAAAGAGAAAAAAACATATAAAAACAAATATTATATTTCAGAAGTTAAGGGAATCATTAAGAAATTCTTACTGATATTTTATTGAGTGGATTTAAGGAGTCGTGCAGGTTGCAATTGGCGAGAGTTGGCGCCAAAAGCCCTTGAGTATATTTTAAAAAAAAAATTAAGACAAGACATGTAAGGAGCTGTGAGGCAGGAGAAGAAAAAATATAGAAAATTGGAAATGAAATTGAGTCAGAGACCATTAGATTTGAAGTATTATGTCCAAATGTTTTATTAACGGATGGTATATGGGGGGGAAGCACCAAAGAGAAAGTGATAGGAGCCCATTATATCATAAATCCACCCCTGTAGCCGAGCTTTATAAGAGAACGCTCTTTATAAGTATATTATTATACATTAATAGCGTTTTAATTCTTTGTACTGAGATTTTATCTAAAATCCGTTTGAGCAATTTTTTATTACATTTCACTGAAAATAATCAAGTTAAAAAAAATGGAGTGAAGAAATTTTTTCAAGTGAATTAATTTAATTAATATTAGCAAAGGTGGGTTCAAAAAAAAGCTTTTGTTAATATTGATTCCTAGAGTGAGAGAAGATTCATTGGGGTGTGTCATCATTTTAATTTTTTTTTTTTTTTAAGAAAAAAGAGTTGCGAAGAAAGGCGTTTTAATAATGTATTTAATTTGAACTTTGGTTGAAAAATGGTCTTGAAAATTTAAAAAAGGCGATTCTTCGAAATTTTATTTAACAGATAGTAAGTATTATAAATTATCGTATTAAATAAAGAACCAAAAGGTAAGAGGTTAAAGATTTATTATTTATTTTTATATTCAATTAAAATGGTCACTAAGAGTTCTTATAATTTTTTCTAAAATATTAAAATAGCTAGATAGGTATGAAGTGTTATGATCCGTCACTTTTTTTTATTTTTTAGAGTGAAAAAAAAATAGGTTCTGGCAATTAAGAACGTGGTTAATTAATATATGAAAATAATTTTGAAAATGAGATTAGGATCTGGATGGATAGATTAGAAAGAGGCATAAATTAATGTTTTGATTTTATTAATTATTTAAATATTTTGATTATTCAATCTGAGAATGATTTTCCTAAGAATAATCCAAAATGATTTTTATTTTTAAATAAAATTTAAAATATTAATCAAAATAATAAAAAAATTTAATTTACTTATATTATATTTGAATATTTTTACTATATTTATTTAATAACAATATCAAATATTCAGAAATTTAATTAAATCCTAGTGAAAATTATCAAAAAAAAAGAACCAAAAGTCCTTTATTTCAAATTGTTAAATAAATAATTTGACGATTAGATATGAAAAAAAAAAATTATTCAATTATATAAAATGGTTTACAATATTAATTAAAAAAAAAAACTGTTATTCATAAGAATGAATCAAATATTGAATAGCTAAACTAATTTGAATTTGAAAGTATTCAATATCTATCAGTTTAATATGAAAACCCTTTTATTCCCCAAGTCAATCTATTGATGCATTATGGTTTGTTGGTTGTTTGAGGGCTGATGGACAGATGAAACGAAACGAAATAAAAGCACCTCGATCAAGCTTCGACGAAAATTTAATTAAATTGCCAGCCAACGGGAGAGAGCGAGGCTATTTCTGTGTTGTGGGGACTTTTTGTGACGATTACACGATCGCAAAAGGGACCTTCCAAGCCTTTCCTTCTTTCCTCTTTTAAAACTTCAATACCTATGTCTGAGAAGAATCAAAATTTCAGATATTTTTTAAAGCCAAAATAGAAATATCAAGAAGTATGTTTTGGCTTTAATAAAATTTCTGATACGAAGTACTGTCTAGTTTTTGCGCAATTTGAAAATTGTTAAATTTCTACAATATATCAGCTTAACAAGTAAGGCATTAGTAATTAATTACTAATGTCAAAAATAAATGCAATAAAAACAATTTTTACAAAATTAACATTCAATAGAAATATTTATTAAAAATGGGCTAAATATTATGTGATTATTTCGAAAAAAAAAAAAAAAAAATATTAAAATTATGAATAAATACGGGTGATTAATTTTTATGTACATGCTAAAATATTTCAGATGGTGAAGGACAAAAATAGTGAAAAAATTAATCAAGGGGGACATACAAACTAATTTCAAATAATCAGAAGGAAAAAATTTTTAGTTACAAATTCCATGAAATGTTTCTTTTCAAGTTGAAAAAATTGTTTTTATAAACTTAAAGATATTATTTGTACAGTAAATATATTATAATTATATATTCGAGCATTATCATGTTGATTTACAAACTGGGAATTATTAATAGTAATAGTAATTGGAACTGTATAAATCAACATCGATTATATAATGATAATTGGAGAATATGGCTATAAACGAGGTAATAATAAAAATATGGTGAAACATCTTTATTTCTCTAGAAATAAAGAATATTTACGAAAAAGTTAAGAATTCTTAATGTCACTCCAGATTTCAGGAGTTTCTCTTTCTAAACAATTCAAAATAGGTACTCTTATTTTGTTAATAACTACTTATCTTTGTATCATAGGATAAGATTAAGACTTTAGGAAAATAGAAGAAAATTAATTTTTCTAGTAATAAAACTTTTATAAGAAATATAATTTTGTGCACGATTAATTGTTCTGATATTTTCGTTAAGAGTTTATATCAACGGGAGTTCATTTGATTAAATTCTGCAACTTTATTAATAGTGAAATGAAATTATTTCTAATTCAATGACCCATCCAGGCAATGGAGAATTAAATTAAGCATAATTAATGTGTTGATGGTGATGAGGTAGAGATTAAAGAATGTAGAAAAAATATATCAAATATTTATATCATCACAAATATTAATAAAAAAAAAATTCAGGACTAAAAAATTATTAATTTTTAAAAGAAATCTTCGTTACGAATTTTTTTATTTGCATATTTATAAAATTTAGATTTTAGAATTTTTAATGAACCAAAAGCATACAAGAATTGAAATTTTTTGAATTACAAGTTTAACCTATATTATTTTGCCGGTTAATTGGAAAATATTTTAATTTACGATGAGAGATTTTGAAATAATATTCGATATGAGGTATGTTCGATTCTTCGAATTGTTTTAGTCCCATCCCTAGTCCAGGGCAGACCAAGGCAGTAAAGAGCGCAACATTGTAATAGACCATTACAATGTAACCGCATCGTTAATTAATATAAACCGAATGCAAGGGGCGCAAAAAGTCCTCCCCAAACTCCCATCAGGTGCCTGCACTTGCACACGATTGCACTGCTATGCACCCGGTATGCACGTACCAATCCCATGCAGTGAGAAATTCAATTATATGTTCGGTTCAGAGGTCATTTAGATATACGCCTATATGCTTATGAAAAAAATAATCATTGACATAGGTTATGATAATTAATAATTAATAAATATCTCAACTCTAACAGCAGGCGAAATACTTAGAATATTAAGTTCAAAAAGAATATATACTATAAATTATTATATTAATAATAAATTCTTTCTAAATATGGAATATAAATTCATAAATAAATAACATTACCAAAATGGGAACAGACCAAATAACCCATCCATAATCCCTCCTAATAAGGTTCTTTTGTTAAATTTTAAAGAATTAAAAAAAAACTAACCTATTTACTATTTAAAAAATTAATTTATATATTCAATTCAATATATTTTTTTTAAAGAAAAAGGTCCGATGATCACAAGGTGTCACAAGACCGGGAGCAACCCCAATGATACCATCAGGAGTAGTATTGGTATAGTGTCAATCACTGACAAGATGAGCAAGTAGGGGCTCCTCGGGTTTGGATATGTCATGGGCAGAGAATAAAGGTAAGGCGTGTGGCTAGGACGGCGTAAGACAACGAAGAGGAGCACTTAGGATGACTTGGCTTGACTGGGTCGAAGGATATAGTTGGAGTAAGGGAATTAGGAATGCCGACCATACAAAGCGAGATTAAAAGCGAAGAAAGAAGAAGAACCATTTCAAGAAAATCCTAAGAAAATTATTCTGTAAAATAATCAGACTGATCAAAGAGAAATTAAAGAATTTTTAAGAATTTATTTACAAATACTAATTTTTCAAAAGTTTTCTTTTAATAATAATTACTATGCTGCATCAAGTTCTCAGAGAGAGAGTCTGAAAATTGTGAACTAAAAACTAGAAAAAAAAAACTTTTTTGTTGAGTTTCTTTACTTGTGCCTTTAACTGAATTCAAAAATATTCTTTAAAGAAAAAAAAAAAAAATTATCTTTCTCTAGCTTTAGACAATTTATTTTAATGAATATTTTTTTTAATCTCTATAATTTTTGTATATTTAAATATAATTTTGAATTTGTTTATTATTCATAAATTGTCACCTAAACCTTCTTGTGAATTTTAAAAGATGGTCGACTGGATGGTGGTTGGGGTAGAGGATATTCTAATGATGGTTGTCGGTTGACAACGAAATTAGATGAGAAGAGAAAGGAGGAGAAGAGGAACAAGTGAAGAGAATGATAAGAGATGATAATAGAAAGAGAGAGAAGAGAGGATGAGTTAGGGGTAGCGCGAACCCGCGTGTGGAGGCGGGAATTCGCGGAATTGCGCCACGAATTCCTGACCCAGAGCCACAGGCACGCGACCAACGGCCGTTTCATCCTCATCCTCATCCTCGTTTTCGTCCTCGTCCTGGTCTTCTTCTTCTTCTTCTTCTTCTCCTTCGTCCTCTTCCTCGATCTCGTTTTGGGACTTGCTTCTCTAAGCCCTTTTCGACCCGTTTTCATCCCTGACCACGAAAACTCCCCAAACCACAGACAGATCAGCAGCCTTCATTGCTTTTATTGGCTGATTAAAAAAAAAAAGTCCAGCAGTTGAAATGTTAAGACAGCAATGCCACTGGACAAACATCTCATTTATTTTATTTGAATATTAAAATTAATTTTGAAATAGAATGAAGTTTTATTTTTTTTTATTATATTATAAATTAGTATAAATACTTATATGAAGCAAATGTTTTTACATCAAATACTTGACTGTTTTTAAAAGAAATCTAAAGATTTTTATAGATTCTTTTGTATTGTGAATCTTGAAAGTTAACAGTAAACAATATAAATATATATTTTGAATCTCTTTTATGTAGCTGCTGCAATTAGGAATGGAGGGGAGGGAAAAGAATACAAATTTGTAGAAAATAATCAACGAATGATTTTCTATCTCTTAAAGGCAAATGGGACCGCGGGATTATTATTATTATTATAAATAAAATAATCTCATTCCTCTAAAATATTTATCCATTTTAAAACTGAAATAATTTTAATGTAATAGTATGTATTGGTCCATTAGATTTGCATGTGTTCTGTCCAAATATCTTAATGACGAATGATATTTTACACCCTGAAAAGTCCCTCCCCTAGTAGAGACTTGAAGTTTTCTTTTCATTAAATAATCTTGGTGGAGAGATCTCGCCGAAGGTCAGTGGTTAACTTCCCGTCTTGAGAGACTAAAATTTATTTATATTTTATTGGCTACCAATTATTATTAATATAAATAAATAAGGACGAAGTCTAAATGACCTCAGATCCCGAAAAAGACAAATCATAATAATAATTTTATTTAATGTTAATTTCTACTTGCAGGCCGACCTTTTATTAAGAATAGTGAAAAAGTAATCACAATGATAATAGGTAAAGTTTTCAAAAGTTTTGTGAAAATTATTTATTATTAACATTATGATATTAGGAATGTTAATTTTATGAATTTTAATGTAATGTAAGAAATCATAAATTCGGTGTTCACTTTATTACACTTCTCATTTGATTATGCTCTAGAAATTGTTTCTTTTAGTTATTTACCTATCAGAGTTAGATTTGCTTAGAGTAAACAGAACTAATTACAATACAACTCTAGTGAGGGTTGTGGGGGCCGTAAATGTATAATAAGCTAATTTAATCTCCTCCCCAATTATTGTAGGTCTTCTGGGAGTCAATTCTTTCAAGATTCGGTAAAGAGAAATTGAAATTGAAAATTAAATACTTCAAAGACAAATAAAAAATAATTTCAATGGACAAAGGAGAAATAAATCAATAAAGAATAAAAAAATTTTAGTTAGTAAAATTAACCCTTTTTCCTGAAATCCAAACTTTGTCCTTTGTTCAAGCTTCTAGTTGCCGCCCAAACGAGCAATTCTATGAAGTTTAAATTAATTTGTGGTCTTCTGATCTGCAATAAAGCAAAGAAGCCACAACGATGCTGCGGTCGGTTCTTCAAAGACATAGGCAAATAGATTATATCATTCAAACCTGAATGATAGAAATCTAATGAATGACTTATTTGAAAGGGACTCTACCGCATGATCAATTGATTTTCAACTCATATTGAGAAACAAAATTTTTAACCCTTTCTTTTTGTAAAATTTAATTATTTAATTATGAAGATATTTTTCTAAGCCTGGCTCAAATAATTAACTTAAATATTTCGCAAATTACAAATACGAGATGTCGTTTAATTAGTATTAACGAATTGTATCTAACTTTATTTTCTCTCTTCTAATTTTATTGCATTTTATCATACAAATAATTAAAAATTAATATTGAATAATGGAAAATCTTGAAAATTGAATTGTACAATTTAAACCCCTTTAGAGGTTTTAAGAATGGTACTTTTCAACTTGTTAAACTTATTATGAATTGCTTAATCATTCTCATATTTTGCATTTACAATTACCATTTGAAATAAATATAAATTTATTACTTTTCATTAATATTTAGAAAAGTGGAGTGGATAATTAGTTTTGCCAAAACTCTCTTTTCCCAATTACCATTCAAAAGGATTAAGATATAAGGGGAATTAACATTTTACATTTACATTTTGATAATAAAATTAAGAAAATATATATGATATCAAAAATGTATTTTCAATATACAATTAGAGATGGATAATTAAAAGATAATAAATAAAGAAGGTTACAAATGATAAATACTTAGTCCTATCCTTGCAATTAAGAGCATATATAAAACCGAAAATCTGTTTTAATTCATGTTCAAACGAAAGAATTTATTTGCATTCATTTTTTATTTAATGAAAAAAATCCGGCTGAACCTTGATTTGATGTTAACCTCAATTCTGCATAACCCTCCCATTCTGACTTGTTTCTTTATAAAGAAATCAGAAAAGAACAATATAAATCAGAGTCTAAAACTTCTTTATCAGTGGTTTGTCTGGCAAGCAAAAATAGGAAAAGGACCATTTTTTTAGTTAACGAAATTATTTCTGGTTTTAAGTTATTTTTTCAAAGTCTAAGAAGCGACTAATTCCTCAGATAAATTGGCCCTCTATTTTGATTTAATATATTTTATTCTAATCTCATTTGTTCAAAGAGATCCAAACACGGGTATTTTTGGTATAAACGCCGATCTGATTTTATTCAGGAGAGATGAAAGGAGCGAGTCGTGGTTTGGGGACTGGGGACCTCTGTAAACTGATCAGCATGGAAAATATAATAATGATAATGAGTTTGGATTTTATCTGCCTGTGAGGATGCTGCATAAATTCTTATTATCTTAAATACAATTTTGTGAAATTATTAAATGGAATATTTCAAAGCCAAAAGACTATTTCTGGCATAAGCTTCTTAGTTAATATCTTTAAAAGGGGCTTAATCCCGTATTAGTTAAAACAGGATAGGAAAGATTAAATAAGTATTAAGTGAATCTATGGACTCTCCTATTTTAGTTGAGATAAAAAAAAAAATAGAGCTAAACGGTGGAAAAATGACGTTTTTCAGTAAAAAAATACCTTTCTAATTGGCTGTTTTGGATGTTGGGCGTCGAACCCATAATTAGTCGGTGGTTCAATCTTATTGGCCGGTTGCATCGGCCGTAAATCAATAGGGTGGCCGACGGGTCATTAGGCCGTAGATCATGTCCGATCCATTTGGCCGCGGGCCATTACAAGCCAAGGGCCGGTGGGGCCTGATGTGGCCCACACCACTGAAACACCACAGGCACTTGATAACCCCCTTCCCCGTCCGGGGTTGACCTCTAAATAAACAGACACGTCGCCGCCGCGGCTCTCGGTCCTTTTGTCTATGGATTATATGATGACCCACTCAATTATCTTTTATAGAGTTTTGGTACATTCCAATTTGATGAAATGCAATCACAGCCAAAAGAGTGATTCCATTCATTAATTGAAAAATTCTATTGATATAAAATAGAGCCATGTTTTTATTTATTTAATATTTATTTTGTTTTTTAATAAAGCTTTGTATTTTTCTATTGGAATTTTTTTTTAATCCAAAAAAATTATTGATAAAACAAATTGAAAAAAATTAATAAACATAATATAGAAATCAAAGTTTTGTCTTATTGTGCCACAACAATTTTAGAAAGGCAATTTTGGGTCTAAATGAAGTAAATTGTCTTCAGATTTGCTATTATTAAGACCAAATTTAGCGGAATCTTGAAAACTACGTTTATTAATTAGTTTGTCCTTTTGGATATTTCATGCACACCAAGATGACTGGGGGATGGCAGATTTTGAGAAATCCTAGTCTATTAATTTGAATTATTCATTTCTAGTTTTGATTATATTTCAATTAGTTTTTGGCTTCTTAAGGCCTTTCAATGTGATAAATTTTAATCAAAATAAAAAAATTGGTTAAAGTAAGAATTCGTTAATCTTATATATATATAAGATATGTCAAAAGTGTGATGGCACATTAAAAGGCAAAAAAATTTGAGTCGATTCATCAATTTAAATGGATAATAAAAGTGTCAAAAAATAGAATTATTTTTCTAAATTTCATTTTTTAATTATTTTAATCTCTCTAGAAATAATCAAATATCTATAAAAGAATTAATGTCTATGAAAAGATTAATAAAACAGAAAATAATATTCTTTCATAAAAAATTTTAAACAAAAAATAAATAAAAGTAAAAATTCGATTTAGGAGTTAATCATCATAATAAATTTGCAACCCATATTCCCCCCCCCCCCCTCTCCCTTTGTCAGGAACCGAGAAAGCAGTGAATTTCTAAGTGAATTGTGCCTGAAGTTTCAGGACATGTGCGAGTAGCGAGTGAGAAGAATATTTAAAATAATTAATAATCATTTCATTTAATAATTATACATGAATAAGCTAGGTGTTTTAAAAATTTTGAAAAATTTTTTGAGGCGAACTAACTTGTTTAACTTTATAGAGAGGAGTGAACATAAAGAGTGATAACCACTGTGATAGAGTAAAATGTAAATCTAGGGTTATGCAAAAATATTCGAAATAAAAATATGACAAGAATTTGGAGGTTTTCTTTTATTCAATTAAATACAAATCAAATTATATAAAAGAAAAGTTCAAATGTCTATTTGTTTTATGGAGGCAGTGAGTCACTTTGGCATATATAATATATTTTTAACAGTAATAAATAAAGCTAGAATATTTAATCATTATCATTTCATTAATTATATTTTGAATAGATCTTTTTATTTTTTTAAATGGTAAACAAAATAATAATTTCGTCAAGCGATCGCTTTACAAAAGCAGTTCATCTAAGCGTTTCGTAAAGCGATTCGCTAATAGTGGGTGATACTAGAACACTCTAGCGGAGAAATTATGCTACAAGATGGAAAAGAAAAAATATGGCGGAAAAAAATTATAAAGAGAATGAGAAAAAGGATTAAAAATTGAAAATGAAAACTCGGTTAATTTTTATAATAATAAATATTAAATATTCATAATTAATCTTTGAATAAACAATAAATCTAACTACTAACTAATCAAATAAGTCGATAAGTTTATTTACCTGGAGATGGATGAATGATTGTTGTCGGGAATAGTTGTGCAAACAGTGGAATTGCATAGGAACAAGACACACATTAATTATAATTAAATAATGTATTAGTAATTCACAAACAACAACAAAAATGACCGCTTTAACTGGGTTAGTGTAATACTGAATTTAAATTGAAAAAAAGGCAAAATAGTAACGAACATGTTAAAGACTTTGAATGGCTGTAAGCCTACTGAAACGGAGAGCACGCGTCACTGAGAGAGGGGAGGGAAAATAATTGGAGGGATGGCGCTATCTTTTTGAACAGGACCTCCCACTTTTTCCAATTCCATGAAGAGATTCGAGTGTTTTTTCATAAGAAAAGAAATAAGTTTTAAAGTCAAATTTCTAATTAAGTTATTTATTAAAATTTAAATCAGAGTATTTTAAATGTTAAAACACCTCTATGAAAATAGAAGAAAAAAATTTTAAGCGATTAAAGTACGGATTCATTAATTTTTTAAAATATGGCCGAAAATTTAAATAAATAAAAATTTGATTAATTAAAATTTAATTTCTTCATTTCAGGTATATGTATTAGGAATTGATACACTGTGAATACTTTAGAAAGTAATTTTCTTGGGATTATATCGGGGTGGGTTTCCGTTTCCCTCCCCAGAAGGAGATAACATTTATACAATTGGTTTAATTTTTGTGGATAAATTGAATTCAATTTAGGATTAGGATTATAAGATTAAGTGTTATTTCCTCCAAGTTAATTGCCTAAAAAAAAATATTAAAAATAATAAATCGATAGAGTTATAAAAATAATAAACGTAAGAATGGTAGGGATTATGAAAAATAAGTCATTTTGGAGGGAGGTAAACTCTTAAAACAAAGGTAAATAAATATGCCTAAATTAGAGGAGAATGGAAGCCCCTAAAATTGAGATAAATTTTAATAAGTCGAAAAAAATTTAGAATTACTATAAAAGAAATATATAAAAAAAAAAGGTCAAACTATTTTTAGATTTAAATTTTTGGGTGCTAAAATGATAAAAGTTTTGGATAATATTTACTATAAGAAGAATTTGAACCTGAGTGGCCTTAAGTTAGGAATTCAAAATTCTATATATCATATTAGGCCTAGTTTAATTAGTTTCCTAATAAATCCACAAATTGATAAACGAAGAAATATTTTTTATGCATTTAAACATAAGGTAAATATTTCAAGTTCTTTATATTTTGTTAAGAATCTCGGAGCAAAAATTCTCAGATCAGTAAGTAACAAAGACTTAGGATAAATCAAATATAAAAAAAATATAACATTATATCGTGGTATAGTATAATTTACTGGAAGTAATTTGCTTTTTATGTTTGCCTGCTTTAAGACCATGTTTCTTTGGGTTCGATTTTTTTTTAATCGTTTAAAATTAATCAAAAATACAATAGAATTGCAATGGGGTAAGTTTTTATCACTAGCAAGAAATCAAAATAACTCATTTGTGAAATTTTAAAGAATATTATTATGAATATATGTTATTTAATAAGAGAAAAATTGGACTTTAAAAATTAATGGATTTAATCTAATCAAGATGTTGAGGGAGGAAGTAAAGAAGGTCAAGTATGGAATGGATGTCTCAAGGTATCGTAGGGTTTTATAAGGTTTTTTTTTATAGAAGTCTAGAAAGATTTTCTTATACATTTCACTATTACACCATGGATATTATTTGGTGTTTGGCTCCTGGAAGACAACCAAGGATTTTTTGATTAATTGCTCTAGAGACTTTTGGTGTGGACCACGCATGCGCAGTTGATAATTCTCATGAGAAATTAACAGTTAAGTATCCATAGTTCGCAATATAGGAGCTCTGGAGCAATTAATCGAAAAATCCATTACTAAGTTGCCTGACATATTGCCCAGGGTGAAATTTTTGATATTGCTGTAAGGGTGAGCATGCCTGCCAAAAAAAAAATAAAGATCATGGTTCGAGTAGAGGAATCGCCAGTCAATCACTTCATAAATATTATAACAATATTGGTTTTTTGCTTTTGAGTTCTTTTAGTAAGAGATTATTAGATTGTAAGGAATACAAGTTTTACTTAAGGCATAAAAATACTTAACTCGCAATAAAATATTTTTACAAATACACTTAAATTCTATATACAGGGATGCAACTGTAAATTAAAAAATACAATTAATTCAACTTGTGATTTATTGCAAATTCAATTTTTTTTTAATAAAACAATGCATAACTCATTAGGTTATGAACAAACTACCATTTAAGGATGCTACTTAATCCTATTCAACCTCTCTCTGATCGAATGCCTAAGTTTTTTTTTATATTGCGCAATGAAATCCTCATGGCAAATGAATCGAGAAAATCTCATTTACTATCATTCTGTGAAGCATTATATGTTCATTTTTATTGTTATAGCAGAAACTAAATCAGTGTCAAGCAGTGGGAGCTAATAAAATAAGTATATCTAACTCAAAAGAAAAAGAAATTTATTAGAAACTATTTATCATGTGGAATTACCAATAATTTAAAATTATACAATAAAAAGAGAGAGAGTAAATTATTTTTGTGATCCTAGTTCATTTCCCTAAAAAATAAAATATATGATGAATAAAAAGATTTGGGTCAGAGATTTGCTTTTATAAAATTTTTGTGAAGATGAAAATTATATATTATATATATTTTTTTTAAATTTTAATTTAGTTTTTTCTGCTGCTAGGGCCATTAAACCTTTATAAATAAATATAATGTTGAAAAAAATGCAATTATCGGTGGCTCTTGGCAATTATTCAACGCTCTTGTTTCTTGGGGATCACCCATCCAAGATTCAGCAGCGCTCGGCCATGCTTGTAAACAGTGTTGCTCCACTTCGCCTAGGTCAGGCCGCCTAATACGAAAACTTAAACATTTTGGGCGCGGCTTAAGCCAAAAGAAAAGATAAGCTCTATCTCCACTATCATTGAAAACTACTATATTTTAACTCTGGTGTGACTAAATGCACATCACAATTTTCTCTTCCCTAAGGTAAGAAAAACTATCACAACAGATTTTTTGCTTTGGGCCTCCTAGGTTGGCGTTCAATGTGCAGTCCATTTAAACAATACCGTTAGAATTGTTTTAAAAAAAATCATAAAAACGTAAAAAAAAGACTAAGTTTTTTATGATTTTAATCAAAATCGTTAGAGCGA
>JAAAKE020032781.1:0-27204 GCA_010014785.2 Anisolabis maritima | reverse complement strand
ACCAATTAATTTAATTAAATAAGGACGGAGTCTAAATGGCCTCAGATGCCGAAAAGGACTTAAAAAAAAATAAATAAATAAATTTAAGATTTGAAAAATTATTTTATTAAAAAAAGGTAAAATAAAACCGAAACCAGAAAAACTAAAATATTCTAATTATTTGTTTATATATCCTGATATAAAAGAAAAATCAATTTATTATATATATATATAAATAATTGAATTAATATTATAAATAAAAAAATTTTAAAATTAAAATGTTTCTTCATTTAGATTATTAAAAAACTGTTTAGGGCAGTGATTGGATGGATGGATTGATATAGGGCGGATCTTCAATTAAATTTGGAAGATCCAAGTACTTAGCCTTTCAAGTGGGCCCTTTGAGTCATTAGAGTCATGAGATTATTTCCCACTTTCCCTCCCACGAGGAGAGATAAATTTTTTGCGGCAAGCCTGACCCTTTGTTGTTTTGTTGACTTGTTTTGCATCTTTAGATCGTAATCCGTCTTATCCAATGCCTTTTCAGGGCAGTGATTTATTCTTCTTATCAGAAAAGTTTATATAAATAGAAAAGTTGTTCGCCTTTAAGGATTTTTTTTCTGCAGTAGAATTAAGTTTTAAAGTTTAAATTCACTTAACTTTTGTAATTTCTAAATATTTCTTATAAATATCAATTTTTGTCAAACTCTTGCTTATTCTTTTCTGGCCTCACGTACCAAAGGTCATTGGTTTGCCCGTTCTAGGCAAAAATTTAATAATATTATATTATTTACCAATTAATATGAATAAATAAGGAGGGAATCTAAATGGCCTTATATGCCAAAAAGACGTCTATCTTTCACAACTCTCGATTTGAAAATTTTTATAAATAGTTTCGCGATCTTAAGATATTATTTACCTTCAACTAGTAAATTGAAATAAAATTCCAGCATCGGATGTTTTTTCGTTTTTGAAAAATCTTGTTCACACAGACACACCATATTATTTTACAAGACTTATTTTTTTAAACTCAGAGGTCCTCGAAACGTTGAAATCTTGACATTGACGATTGCAATACTTTCTCACCATATATAGGTAAGAGAAAGCAAAAATGAGGCATTTTTGGCAGTCCAACTCACGTTCTCACATGGTTTACATCCGTCGGTATTTTAAATTCCAATTTAAGTAAAAATTTAAAAAAAAAAAGGAAAATAAGTAAAAATTTAGAGAAAGTTATTCCCACTCCATTATAAATTTTTTCGAGATAGTATTTTTTCTTTCACCATTGAAAGCCAGATTCAAATGAATAATTATTTCTGTATAAATATTAAGAAAATTATTTTCAGTACATATTTATTAAATTAATTGGTAACGGTTATGAAACGACTTGCCTCTACAATGGGGCTTATATTATTAGAGCCACAGCGAAAAAAAGTGTTATCTTCAGTTGAGGAATCAAGATATAAATGCTTGTATTTTATTTAATTTGTTTATCCTATTAATACATATTTAAACTTAAAGTTAGACTCGCTATTTTAGGTCAGTATTTGGTAACCCCGCTCTTAACGGCAATTTCCGCCTCAAATCGTTTAGACATACTTGTAAACTATTTTTAATGCATCTAATGAACGCGTCCTTCGGTGAGGAGATATTTCCCGCTTCATCATAAAAATAATAAACTACTAATATTTATTTTCATATGAAAAAAAATTTAGTTTGTAAATTTATTTATTTTCAAAGTGGCAGTGTGAATCAACATTTCCAAATTTTTAGTATTTTGTATATAAGGTAAAATCAAATTATATATTATATATAATTGTTTTGATGATGCTTATATATGGATGATTTAAAATGCATCCTTTCTTTTTTTGGATTTTTACATAAAAAAAAATTTTTTTTCTTTTTTTTAGTATCTTTGTCTTTTTTCTCAATTTACACAGAGTTCTCAAGAGAGTGATTTTTTTAAAAACTTTTCACCTAAGTATATTTCATAGTGCTCGTCTTTTATCACACTCACGTATATGTGAATGGCGACTACGAGTTAAGAATGACTTTTCACACCCCCTCCCTCCTCCCTCCCATCAAAATTAAGACTGGGCGACGGATTTTTTTAAGTTTTTTTCGGCATCTGAAGCCAATATAATATAAATAAATTTTTGTCGCTCAGGACGGGAAGCGAACCACTGATCTTTGGTATGTGCAGCTTTCAACCAAGGGACAGTACAGTTCTATTTCTTATATTATATAAAAATTCATTATCATTTAAAAAAAAATCGAGTTATTATATCATTTTAAATAGGGTTAAAAACGAAAAAAAAAAAATACTCCCCTTCGCATCTTTTTTTATTTTATTTTGTCAATTTTTTTTTTTTTTTTTTTTTGTTTTTTTTTTTTTTGAAAGACAAAATGAACGAAAAATAATGATTAAATAAACGAAGAATTTGTCTCGTGAAGGATTAACAGATTAAAAGCAAAAGCGGAGGAAAGAGATGGATGTTTATCTTGTTGTTTTAGTCTGCCAGAACTTAAACCAGCACTGTGAGGAGTGGGCTGCAAGAGGCGAATGTATCCGAAACTCCGGTTGGATGTTACGCAACTGTGCTCAGGCTTGTCACGTCTGCGGTAATTGTTTTCTCTTTTTTTTTCACGCTTTTCTTGTTCTTATCAATAGAAAATTTCCGTTTCCAAGATCTATTAAATTAATTCATGCTAGAACGCGCCTTTTCTGAGGAGTTTTTTTTTAAATAGCGTAAAATAAGAATTTTTTTTTTAAATTTTCTTTTATCAATGTCACAGAGCAATCAATCAATCAATCAATGAAACTTTACATGACAAAGAAGCCATATTTGATAAAAGAAAATTCGGGGACATGTATGTTCCGATAAGTTCCATTCAAAAAGTGACCTAATTTTTGAAATCTTTAAGCCTGCAGTGCTGGTAGTGCCCTAATATGTATTATAATAAATAAATAAAAAAATAAGGATACGGAAAATTTTTTTCAAACAAAAGTTTAAAATTTTTAAAATAACCATTTTCTCTATGAGTATTATTTTGAGGAGTATAGAAAAGGGTGGAGGGGGTTAATCTTCCATAAATGTTTTTTTATTTCAAGTCTTTTTTGGGGTGCTAAGGCCTTTTAGACTACAAACTGTACAAACAAATATATATATATATATATCCAACCTTAGATCATGGGGGAGGGGGATATGTATTTTTATATATTCATTACCGTAATGTAATTTATATATATTCATTACCGTCCCCCCCCCCCCATGGTTTAAGGCTGGATACACCCCTGGTTGAGGAGATATTTATTTATCCCACTAAAATGCTTTTTATTCACTCCATTACCTGCTGATTTGGCTCGTTAATTTAATATTATGCTACTACAGATGGCAAGTTAGGCTGCGGTGACTTTCACGTGGAGTGCGGTCGATGGGCTTCTAGGGACGAGTGCCAACGCAACCCTGGCTACATGACACTCTATTGTCCTCGATCCTGTGGGCGTTGCAAGCCAGGTAATAAATAACCACAGCACACAACTCCACGTGTATCATGGAGAATAGGCCTATCGCTTTGTTATACTTTAATGTCAATTTTAATGAAATTTATGTTATGAAAATATAAATATATATTATTATACTCCATTCAAATTAAAATAAACAATACTTTCTCACTATATATTTCATATATAAGTAAGAGAAAGTAAAAAGGGACCTAATTTTAATTTGAAATCTTGAAGGAAATGAATAAAAATTTGTTATTTCTCGGTCTGTCTATTGCACTATGGTCAACCAGAGTTTGCCGACTCTGCTCAGTCCAACTTTTTTTTTTCTCCTTTTTTAAGTCAAAAGTGCCGCCGTTGCCCCTCCCCCTCCCAGTTACACAACTGGATTTGATTGATTTCATAAGTTATTGGCTTTGGATACTGTTTAGTGTACTTTTATTTATTTTTGATAACTGTAATTAATAAATTTGTTCTAAGAGAGTTAAAGCGTTAAGGCAGATCATATTTAAAAAATATATATGCTCATATAACCTTATGCTCATGCTTCGTTTCAAATTGTTCTCGAAATAAATCTATTATTTTTGATAATTTTTTTAATTTAATATAAATATTTAATATAATCTCCGTGTATTCGGTTGAATATATTATATTATTATTATTATAGTAATCACAGCAGTTTACTTAAGCCACTCAGGTGATCTGGCTATAATTTCTTTATTCCAATCCCTCCGATAAGCCATAAATCCTGAATTCTCAGCTGTCATCATGCCTCGTATGCAATCAAATATTAATTGAAAAATGTTTGTTATTTCGTCAGATTCAACCCCAAAGCATTCTACAAACCCTAGATGAAAATTCCCCTGAGAACTGCTGTTAGTTCATCCATGAAATAGAGAGCAAATATTCAATTAAGCACTCTAGAGAGATAAAAGGTACCCCTCTCATTAAAAAACAAGTTTTAATATAGTAATATTTTAAATTAAAAATAAAAAATTTCATACGTTTCAATATTATAATAAAAATTTTTAAGATTCCATCTTTATTTAATATAAGTCTATATTAAATATTTTATATTTTTGTGTAAATACCTTTATTTACCGAATTTAATGAGGCCCGAATTTCCCTTTAGGTTTATAGAGCTACATATTTCCCTAAGGGATAAGTAAATAGTAATCAATAACATAATTAATATAGTATTTAGTTCTATATGCTAGAATAACAAATATGTATTGACACTATTAATATAGTAAACCATCGAAAGGAATTTTTATTTAGGGGTATTTTTGTTGATGAGATCGATCATATGATCGCTAGGAACCCTAGATCTCTGACCTATCCGGGAGAATAACAATGAAGAAAAATTGAGACTATGTTTTCTTATAAGTACGTGATGATATAATTTATTTTTTAGGGCAATATAATAAAAAACAATTAAGAAAATTTTTTTTTGAAATTATAGCAAAAATTTTCATGATTAAAACGCCTGAAGCATAGGCAACTAATAAACATTCTCTGGAAGCGTTAGTTATAATTTCTAGGCGTTTTTAAGTTTATATCAATTATTATTATTTACAATTTTGGCACGCAAATTTATATGAATGAAGAATCATAAAAATAACAAATATTTTCAATTGCTCTTTTTTAAATTAAATATCAATAAATTTATTATTTTTTGAACCTATATAAAAAAGAAGTATCGAGGCGAGACTCAATTAAGGAAAAATATAATGGTAAAAAAAAGAAACTGACTGAGTGATTAGAGATGTCTACATTTCAAACATTTATAACTTAGGAATATTATTTGCTTTTACTCCCTTTAATTTAATTTTAAATAAATTAATCTAAACCTTGTGTGTTTAGAAAATGATCGCCACGGACATTTTAAGTATTTTATCAGTTTGAGCCGGAAACAGTGGCTGTCTCTACCTGATTAAATTCTTTTTTTGATAGTTTAAGCCAAAATTGTAGTCCCTAAAAGTGCTAAGGTTGGACCGCTCCTTCTATCCTAGCTAAGCCTTTGGTTGGAAACAAGTAAAATTGCAGATCAGATTCATTAAAAAATTGCCTATATTCTATCATAAAAAAGAAAAGAAAGCTGAGCTATTATTGTACCACATTCTTTTTCTTGACTTATTTTTTCTTAATATCAGCACCCGAGAGATCAAGATTGGTACTAATAATTTTTTCACGAATTAATCTAATCTTCATTTTTTGCTCCGGGGGAATTAATAAATTTAAAAAAATTTAATTGGCAATTCTTGTTTATTATTAATTAAGAAAAAGAATGAGGAAGGTAAAAAATAAAGATCATCTTAGGTGGATCAAATTCTAAATAGCCCACTGAAAATAGTAATCAAAATTTATTTATTAAAAAAAAAAAAGGAAATATAAAATACACTGGAAGGTAATATTTTTAAAATATTTGATTTATTCTTTAAAAAAAAATTATATACATATAAATAATATATAAAATGTGATGTGATTTCAGATGGCTGTCGAGATATGAGCGCAAACTGCCAAGCATGGGCAGATAATGGTCAATGTCGGCAAAATCCGCAGTACATGCATCATTTTTGTGCTTTTTCATGCCGATCGTGTCCTTGAATTCAAATAATTGTGGATTATTCTTTTGATGTTGATGGTTTGGGTTCAAAGTAATCGATCAAAGACTTATTTTGTTTGGGACGTTGAATTTTATTATTACATTCTTTTCTAAATGGTTGTCTTAAAGACCGATGAATTCTTTGTGCTTTTTGAATTCCAATCCCCGGACAAAGGGAAAGTTCATCTATACTGGCTTTAATTATTCTTTCAAGTGTTCCAAATTGGAAAAGCAACATAGCAGCATCACTTTTATTGACGCTTGCTATTCGTGTTAAAGCAGACATGATCTAAAAAAAAAATGAATAAATTATTTTTTATTATTAAAAAAAAATTGTTTATTTTTCTTAGATGTCTACAACAACTTGCCTCGTCGGAAATGAATTTACAAAAAAAAAGTTAAGAATATTTTTAAGAGTTCATAAATTATTGAGAAAAAAAAAATCCAGACTTGCCCCAATTTAATTCCTTGTTACATATCTTAACTAACTGGAATTAGAAGAAGGAAAAACCAGCTATTTTATCCACATTAATGATTTAAAAAAATTTCCATGTAGATAGAAAAAATATTGTTTTAATATTTTAAGGGTTAAGAAAAAAAATCAATCAATTTCAAATAATAAATCATTCCTCATATATTTATTATTAACGTTTTCAACTCTCTCATCTATAAAAACCAAAGAAAATAATTTTTAAAGAAATTTAAAAACCTTTTGATATGGCGAATTATCATCTCGTTGCATGATGAGATCCGGTGGTTTATTTTCAAACATTTTATAAGTTTCAATTAAAGAAGCAGCATCAGCAGGATTCCAGGCAAGCATCAATGTGAAATTCGTTAAGATGCAAACTCGTGTGAGATGTTTGAGAGAATGGTGAGGATCTTTAATATCGACCTAAAAAAGAATTTCATTTTCTCTTTTATACTACTAAAATATGATGAATAAAGTGGATTTAATGGAGTGAATAAAATAATTAAAAATATTTTTAATAGTGGAAGAAATCGTTAATTAATTGATTGACTCCAGGGGAAGGCAATAGCAGAAAATAATTAATGAAAGAGAAATTTTGAGGCGCTTCGCATAGTTGTTTGTTCATCAGTCACCTTTGAGCATTATACAACTAAACAATTTTGTCTGATGATGAGCATATAAACTTTGTTCGAAACAACTCAAAATTTCTCTTTCATTAGGCTATATATTTACTGCCAATGCCCCTGGAGTCTATATTTTTAATATTTATTCTTGGAGTGCGATCTCACTCTCAGCGTTCTCTAGACATTTTCATATTTTAATTCAAATTTTTTTGTGTATAGTCTTTTCGACATTTTAGAAAATTTAAACTTTTAAATAATTTTCAATAAAATTTACTAGTTGAATTTGTTTTCAATGATAATATATTAAACTTTAATTTTTGGCAAAATAAATATGTATTTCTATACTCTTAAAAATAGCAATGTCTCATTCTGAACCCCTCCTCCCCGTGGCCAAGAGGTTAAAGATACTGACATTGTCAATATTAAACTTAAAAACCAAGGGGTGTTTGGATATCAGGCAGACCGATGAAAATGTATTTAAATCACTTGGATACCAATTGGTATAAATAAATATGCCTAGATAATTTGTATCCTAATTAATTTATACATGTATCGTTTGATAGTCTATACGAGCTCAGTTGCCGAAATGACAAAAAAAAAACCGTCTCAATATGCACTTTATTCTATTAATACATAAATTTTATTTTCTATCAAAATATTTTCATGCGATTTTGTTAAAAAGATCGTTTTAAGTAATTGATTAACAAGTAAAACAATCAAGTAATGTAAAGAATACATTAATTTAATATGAGCGACTTTGATATGTCATATATTGAATATTATTTATTTAGTTGAAATTATGAATATCAAGAGCGCCAAAACGCTAAAGTGGTTTGAGATTTAGCCTTAACCCTTTCCTGTCTGCACAGACAGATCGTTGTATAATCATATCTAATATACTTTTCAAATTGAGTGTATGTAATGTGGAAACTTTCAAATGACACGAGATTTTCCCTCCACTACACATTCCACATTCCCGCCCCTGTCTTCGCTTCTCTGCAACAACGCGTTCTAGTGGCGGCGGAAGAAACAAGGTAGTTAACTCAAAGACCTCGAAAATTAAAAATGATTTTACTCACTTTTGAATAGGTGAGTTGGAGAATTTACATAAATATTTAATTTGAAGTGGCTTCTTATTTTAAATAAGAATATTTAATAGAATGTTTTTTTTATTCACAAATTCTCTTAAAATGATAATTAATTTTTTAATTTGATAGATATTATCAGACTGATATAATATATTGTTTTGATAATAGTCGTATAGATTTTTCTTTTGGAGTTATTAGTACTATTATACCTGTACGAGTAAAATCCTTAGTATATAATTTTGTCCCAATTGTTTGATACGTTCGTGTATATAATCTGGCTGGACTAAATGATATCTCAAACTTAAAAATAATGCACATGTCGTTGCGCCCATAACATAATCCGGATTAATATCCGAATATTCCCATCCAACTTTTGTTATGTTAGACAGAAGCGGATTTCCTCGCTGAAAAAACAAATAAACACTTCACTAACTTATATCAAAATATTATTATATTATATTATATTATATATATTATTATATCCAAAATTTTATCTTAAGAATCGAAGAAGTATATATTTAGAAAGGGAAAGTATAAAAATATATTGAAAAAAAATTGACAAAATTATCACGAGACTTTTCTAAGGCAAAACCCAAATGAAGCACTTAATTTAATGTTATAACAAAAACCCAAAATATTTTCCTCTATTAGTAGCAAGCAACATAATATTATATATAATATAAAATTATTCTATTTAACAATTTGAACATTGAAAAAAAATTTTATAGTATATATTAATAATATTTCGAATAAAGACTGTATAGATAGAAATCTAGGGCTTTTCTTGAGTGGAAATTGTCTAGATTTAATATATCTATATATATATATTTAATATATGTATGTATATATATTATATTTAAAAGTTTTGATGTTTTAATCTATCAAACCGTTTGGTTAGAACTTCACATACACTATTTTCAAAACCTCTTTTGACTTTCTTTTACCTATATATGAAAGATATGCCTGGGGGTACGTACGAGGCAGCAATTTTTATATTTAAGCTAGGTGCCCATGTGGCTTGTACCTCGAAGTTTTTGAATAAAATAAGATAACGAGTACTAGTATTTATAAGCGGTTAATTAATAGACACAAACGAAAAATCCCTAAAAATGGGAGTAATATGAAATTGTGACCCTGCTACTTAGGGGACCCGACGCATAAAAACTGTGTCTTTGACAGCACATCATACAACTTTCTCTTTTCTCGGATAAGGAAGATTGTGTGATGTGCGGTCTTCACATCAGATTTCTTGAACTTTGGGGCCTAATATTTTTTGGATTAAATTCAATTGAAATAGGAAAAGTGCATGCATTATGTTTATGTTAAGAAATAAATTAAATTACTTCCGGAATTTTTTTTAGTGTAATGGTATATATATAATCGTGTTACCTGTTTCATATTAACCAAAATATTATTTGAAGATTTTGGGATAGGACCACTCGTAGTTCCTTGATTTGCATTTTCCCCTTCTGCAAAAATTTTATTTTTAATTTAATGATTATTCAATTTATAAAATAGAGAATTTTTTAACCTTTTTTGCCATTATTTGTTTTGGTTTTATCTCCTTCTTCTGACATTTAAGGATTCTTTATAATGAAAGATAAATTTCTAGAATTTGTTTTAATTAAATAATTATCATAATAAAGAGATTTTCATTTCAATAAAAAATTAATTTTAAAAATATTAATAAAATTAGACATTCAAAAAAGTGAGGCATAAATTTGAGTGGTAATGGAGACTGAACTATTCTTTCATCCAATCAGCACCTCTCTGGAACTTCTGAAAAGAAGTCATGGCACCAACTTATAAGAATTAAAATTATTTCATTTATTCATTTGAACAACGTGATAAAACAATTTTTTACTCAACTAAATTCAATGTTATTTATCTCTTAATTTGTGAACTCATACCCTTCTCTAGAAGCAGAATATTGATAATACTCTTAAATCAACCGGCGACAAATAAGACAGTTGGCATTACTTTTTAAAGGAAAAATTTTTTTTTATAACCAAATTGTTCTATTATATTATTTTTAGTGGTTGAATGCATTAATACGTAAAAAATTATTAAGAAATATTCAAATCAAGAGAAAATATTCCCAACTAATCATTTATGAACTCGTTCACAAAAAGAACGATTTGGGTCATCACAAATCAATCAGCTGATGAGCTGATTTGAAAGACATGCGCACGAATAATATTTGAATTACTATAATTTTTATTTTAAATTAATATTTAAATTTAAAATTTATTAAAATTAAATTCTGATTTATTACATTATTGAAAAGTAAAATTTTTTTAATAAAAATAATTTCATATAGATTTTTTATTTGTTTTTGTTTTGATATTTTATTGACATGGACTCGTGAGTCATGCTGACAGTATTGAATAAATTCGATATTTTTTAAGGTTTTTCCCAAAAATAATTTTTTATTAACCCAGAATGTAATAATGAATTGAGTGATTTTCTCGTGGAGACATTCATATATGACATGCAACAGTCATGAATAATAATAATAATCCAGGAACGAGCAGCAGCCCAAATTCAAATTGGAAAGATCCTGATGTTGATATGGGAATTTTGGATCCGGCTGGAAGAATGAAGGCTTTAACTGAATATGGAAATACAGTAGAAATTGACATGACCATTCCTCCGAGACGGTATTATATTTTTCTTTACAATATCACAATTTTAATTTAATATTACATCTCAGTTCTTTTCTGTTAAATTCATTCAATTCAATTAATCATTCGGTTAATAATCGACCAGACTCTTTTATTCTTAATAAATATTTACTAAATTTGTTCCTCTATTATTCGAAATGAATAGGTCCTGCTTAAACAATAATTCTGATAAAGCCTAAAATTATTAAATCTGATTATGAAAAAGGACGTTAAATCTCACAATCACAAATCCTTAAGCTATTATTTGATGGTGGTCATATATTTTTTTAATTCATCTTATATATATATATAATCATGAGTCAAACTGATAACATCGCTTTCTCTTTTTATTATAATGTCTTTGATTATATAAATATATATAATAGATGATATCATGGAGATGTTTATTATTACAATATATAATAAGGAGCGAGTGATGATTATAAGATTTAAAAACAATTTCTCTAAATTCACCTCTACCTTTATATCTTTATATACAAAACTATATATTGTGCTTATGGAGAAAAACATTAATGATGATGCGGCATTAAAGATGTTTTTTGTCAATATTTTATAAATCTAGATAAAATTTATATATATATATAAAAGCATGACTCAAACTGATAACATCGATTTCTATCTTTTTATCGTAATGTGTTTGTTTAAGAGTGTGAATCAAAATTTCCAAATTTTTAATATTTTATTGTATATAAGGTAAAATCTTCAAATTATATATTACTATTTTGATTGTTCCTGCCCATTATCATAAAATTTCAACATTTTATGACAAATTTTATTTTATATCCTATATACAGTATATGCTAATAATGTTTCAGAAATAAAACATGGATTCTTTTAGTTCTTAGCCAGAGATATAAAAAAATTCAATATTTTTTTTTGGGAGATACATTGGGAAATTCATTTTTTGTTTTTTTAATTTCATTTCAGATATTACAGATCTGGCCTTGAAATGGTTCGAATGGCAAATGTTTATTTAGAAGAGGGAAGTCTTGAAAATGCATTTATTCTTTATATGAAATTCATGACGTAAGTTTATATTTTAAATATACTCTAATCATGGATAATTTTTGAGATGGAACGTACCACTACCATTCTCTCTATATTTGCCTTTCTTTTACTTTCTTTTACCTATATATTTTCAATTCTTTTTACCTGATTCTTGTTGGTTTGGTCTTCTTTTCATTGAAAGGCTTATCGCTTTAAAATAATATTTATTCCACTACTTTTCTTTTTAACTCATCAACAATCTATTTTCAGATTATTTTTAGAGAAAATTCGACATCATCCAGAATTCAATTCAGTATCAGTAACAGATAGAACAATCAATTCCCAAAAACTAAGAGAAGTTCTTCCAAAAGCAGAGAAATTAAAAACTTTACTTATAGAACAATATACAAGAGAATATAATTTTTATCAAGAAACAAAGGTATAAAATATATATTTTAATAATTAAAGTCCCCCATGAATTTCTAAGTTTTTATAAAAAAGAATCAGCAGACAATTTCAAGTCTGGTAATATTAAAATGTCATTTAAAAATAAAAGTAAAAAAAAGACAAACTAAACAACAACATTAAATTTTAATCTTTTTTTATAATGAAAGCGGCAACAAGAAGCTTTGGAAAAAGAAAAAGCTCGACAATATGAAGAGCAACGTCGACAAGAAGAAGAAGCCAAAAGAAAATTGGAAAAAGAACATTCTAAACCCATTCCCTCAAATCCAAAACTTCTTGGACATGATATGATAAGAAAGGCAAAAGAAGAACAGGCAGCAGCTGCAGCTGCTGCAATGGAACAGAAAAAGCGTCACTTAAGGTTAAATTAAAAAACAATATCTTAACGGAATATTTAATTAAGACTGACTATTTTTTACTCCCTCATTATCAATATTTTCCTCCATTCAAATATTTATCTATGCGACAAACGATCTGGCTTATCATTCTAAGATTACATCTAAATTTATTATGCCACACATGGGGGTAATAAGACAACAAAGACAATAAAATATTATACTAGCAAATCCCCAAAATTGATTTCTAATTTAATTAATTCACGATTAATAAAACGTTCAGGAAAAATTAAAATAATTAATTTCATTTAGTGATTGTCACCAAACGTTTATCAATAAATAATAAAGGAAATTTAATTTGAAATTAATAATGAGTCCAATAAATTCTTATTTATCTTCAGTTAAACACAGAGGTGTATCTAACAAATATAGCGCATATGGCCAGTGAATAAAACATGTGCCTTCTAGGATAAAAGTATATTATAGCACTTTTTATATTAATAGCACGCTTGTTTCTCGTAAATTCACAAGTAACAATGTACATTTAAAATTATGTCGTGCAAAACTGTATATGCCATTTGTGGCTGATAAGAATATGTCGCAAAGAGGTGTCAATCAAAGAGGCGCCTATAGCTGGGGTTATATCGGCCTTAGGCTGTGGTTAAACACACTCATTAGCGCAAAAATAGTCAAATCGTTTCTTAACAGTTGAAAAAAATGTTGAAATAAATTTATTTATATTTATTTATATATTTATTATACGCTTATATTAATACATCGAGGAGGCGATTAGTCAAGGGGATAAAGCATATAGTTGTTGAAAGCAACTCGGATTCAAATCCGCCTCATGGCATAAATTTATTGTGTGACTTGTGTGACGCCTCTTCTTGGGAGGAAATGAAAACCCACCCTAGTATGATCCATGAAAGTTACAAATGACTAAAGAGAAGAGATTAATACATCTAGAGGAGAAAATAGATTATCGCCAACCCTGTATTCACTTATATAAAAATTATGAAACCCAGGACAGATGTAAACTAAATAAAATCACCTCCCAAATCCTCATTTCGGACCCTACTTACATTAAAAGTTTTTATATATATAAAAAAAAATAATAATAGCTGTTTTCCTTTCATGGACTTAAAACCATAGGACTTTGATTTTAGATCACCTATGAATGGAACGCATTTAATCATTCATCAGGAAATAGGGAAGGAACATGACATGGTATAAAAGTGAAGTTTTTTATCATAAATAAAATATTCAAAATTGTTTTTTTTTTATTTTTTTAATGAGTCTTTGAAAAACACTTCAAATTACTCCACCACCCAATGCACAACCAACTTGAATTTGCCCTTTTAGAATCGCTCACTTCGCTTGCAAGAGTTTCAAAATAATATTGTAGTATGGATTTATATATGTTGGTATCCAAATATAATATGATATTTGGTAAAAATTCAAAATTTCGACGGCCATTTTCATCATGTCATCATGGACCCATTTTAAGTTTTTGCACTGCATTTTTGATGTTTTATCCGAATCCCAAGACAAAATTTTGATATTCGAATAAAGAATTGTAGACAAACATACAGACAGAGAATACAATAACAAACTTCGTTGAAAATTTTATTTTTCGGATATAATCAAGATTTATATACCTTAATAAAATAATAACATTGTAAATAAATATAAATACCAATAACACAAACTCACTTTGATGTGAAACCTAAGATGATGAAGTGAAGGGAAGCGCTCATAAACTTCTTTACGACTATTGTGTATGAACAGATATCCGAAAGCTTGAAGCAGCTGTCACCTGTTAGAGCGCGTGAAAGGAAAGCAACTAATTATACTCAAAGAGACTATATACATTGTTATCATAAAATTAAAATATATTTTTAAAAATTTTGTATGCAAAAGGAGGCATGTAAAATTCAGGGTGAGATAATCTATTTTCTCTCTATATTAAATAAATATATTATTAATAAAAAACCTAAACATTAGTAGAATAGGTGGATCAAACCAGAAGTTCCATACTCTATCCCAAAAACCGGAACCCAAGAAGGAAATGTCCAAAATTAAATTTCATTTGAGGTATGCTTACTTTATATTAACTAATATACTCTATATTTTCAAAATTTTTCTTATTTAACTTTAAAATAAATTAAATAACCATTGGGTGGATTCATGTGAGCTTTTTTAATATCTTTATAATAAATAGTTTTATCCTAATGATCCATTGACTACTTAGAAAATTTTTAAAAGAAAACTTTATAATTAATTTCCTCACAATGATTATCAATTTTATTGTTTGGATTTTTTTATTTTATTATATATTTTTTCCTAATAATTTTTCAGATAAAAAGATCGTTGGAAATAAAATTTTATTATTTAAATATTTTAAATGCTCTTTGAGCAAGCAGTCTTAAACGTCAAAAATTAATTTCAATAAAAAAAATATTGATATTACAGTGTGCCTATTGTGGATCGTTCAACGAAACCTTCAACTCTTTTAAGTCCATCTCCGGCATTGAAATTAATTCTCCGAGACGTTATCGTGCCCTCAAAACTAATGATCAAATTTATGAATCTTGCGCAGCGTAATACTGATCTCAATATTGAAACATGTGGTATCTTAGCTGGTTGTTTAAATCACGATCAACTCATAATAACACATTTATTGGTACCAAAGCAAAGTGGAACGCCAGATTCTTGTGCAACACATGGAGAGGAAGAAATATTCGATTATCAAGACCAACACGATCTTATTACTCTTGGGTGGATTCATGTGAGCTTTTTTAATATCTTTATAATAAATAGTTTTGTCCTAACGTTCCATTGACTACTTAGAAAATTTTTAAAAGAAAACTTTATTATTAATTTCCTCACAATGATTATGAATTTTATTGTTTGGATTTTTTTATATTATTATATATTTTTTCCTAATAATTTTTTAGATAAAAAGATCGTTGGAAATAAAATTTTATTATTTAAATATTTTAAGTGCTCTTTGAGCAAGTAGGCTTTCTTAAACGTCAACAATTTTGTAATTTCAATTAAACAAATGTAAAAATAGAACTTTTTATTATTGTTCTACTTATTCTATTAGACAACTTTTTATTTTTGGTATTTGCCAATAGAAAAAGCCTGTGATTACGTGGTTAGCGATAACTATTTATCCAAAGCCAACATATTCTCCTCTTTGTAGGTCAGGATTTTACAGGGTCTTCATTTATTTATTGGGGCTTAAAAAATATTTGCAAAAATAATTATATATAATTATATACTCAACTAAGAATCTAATCTAAAACTAATAATTAATGGTTTAAAAATTAAAAAGTTAAGGACTTTGGCTCAAAAAATACTGATGTCTTAATCTATCCTTAACCTTTAAAATAAATACATTAAAAAAATTCCCCAATACCCTTTTTAATATTTTTAGACTCATCCTAGTCAAACAGCTTTTCTATCAAGCGTGGATCTTCATACACATTGTGCTTATCAGCGAATGATGCCTGAAGCCATTGCTATCGTTTGTGCACCCAGATATCAAGAGTAAGTTGGAAATTAAGTTGGAAATTTTCTCATTATAAACATTTTTTTCATTTCTCTAATTATTTTAATTTTCAGGAATGGATTTTTTTCATTAACTCCTGATTATGGGTTGGACTTTATTGCTACTTGCAAGCAGACTGGATTCCATCCGCATCCAACGGAACCTCCACTCTATAAGGTAGATTATTTTTGAAATTATCCTAATAAATTTATATTTTCACAAATATCTTCTCAATCATATTAAATACTCTAACTTTTCCCTCATTTATATTCAAAATAATAAGCCAAAAGCATATGCATCCAATTTGAGTGAGGTTTTATGAAAATATTTTAATCTACTAATATGCATTTTATTCGAAATTTTATTTCTTAAAAAAAATTAATATTATCAAGAACAATGTACATGAAAGGAGGAAATGCAACCAACTATAATAAATTCTAGTTCTACTTCATCAGAAAGGGGATTATTTAATAAAATATTTGAAATTGAAATTTTTTTGATTATATAGTATTTGTAAAAATATTTTTATGTTAATTTAAGAAATATAAATTCTTATTTGAATTAATTTTAAAACAAAGAAGATATCATCAATTAGAAAAATTTTTTTACTTAATGAATATGGATGGATCTTCTAAATTTTCATGTTTTGAGAGCTGGCGTTATTTATTGGCATCTGAGCCAAGTTAAGGAATTGCGCCTTTTAGTTATTTGGTTTTCGATTTCTTTTGATCTTTTCTCATACTTTATTTATATGAAATTTAATCCTTTTTCTTGGAATTTAGCCAATTCACCGCCAGTTTTGTACTTTTTATCCTCTCTTATATTGTTGAGCTCAGGACTTCTGTCCTTGTTGTCTTATTGTTGAAACTTGATATTTAAAAAAAAAAGTGAGTTTGGGGAAATGAATATTTAGATTCAGAATACACTGGATATTCTTTTCTCATTCACATCTTTATCGGTTTTTAACATCGTTTTTTTTTCTTTTATTCAGATATTTTTAATTAGAATTTATTAGACTAATTTCCTTCCTTCGAAAATAAAATTTTAAATTTACCTCGTTCCCTCAGACACTATAATTAAAAAAATTTATTTTATTTGTTTTAACAGAAAGCAGACCATGCTAAACTTGACGGTACAGTTACAATTGAAGTAGTCGACTTGAGGAGATGATTTCTTGTTTTCATTCATGCTTGTCTTCTGCGGCTGCCTTATTTTATGATATATAAACATTATATATCAATTTTATTTATTTAAGTATAGTTACTAGCACTTAATGATTATTTCTCCAGGTTTTGGACTCTAAAACATTAGATTTGAAATTAAAAAAAATTAGAATTTTAAAATAGATGCTTCAAATAATTTATCATCATTATTTTTAGAGAAAAGAAAAAAGTATATATATAAAATTAAATATTTATTTTTGTGGCCGGCCACAATATTAATTTTATTAAAGGAGGTTGAAGTAGATATAAATATGAATTAATTTATTGATTAAATTTTTTAAATGTACATCATATATAATATATTTAATAAATAATTTTTTTGAAATAGGTGTCTTGGCTTGCAAATTATTGGCATCAAATAAATTTTATAAAGATATTCAGGGAGAGGGGAGAATAAAAAATACTTCTCATTAAGAAGAAATACTTTAAATAAGTTTCTTTTAAAATTGTGTAGTACGACTAGAATTTCTTGAAATACAAGAAAATTTTTTTATTTTATTATCTCTATCTTTATCTTTAGGCATTTAGACATTATCAAAACGTTTTGATTCATCCTTTAGAGAAAGAGTCTTTCCTGTTTAAAATTTTGATTCTTTTGGCTGGCATTCTTTTTTTCATTTCAGATTACAAAGAAATATCCTTGATTTTATAAGGGCTGGGGCGGATGCCAAAGAGGTCTTTGAATTATTAAAAGACAAGTTCATATAGAATCTTCAAGGAACTTAAATTTTTCTTAAATATATATTATTTTCATCTAATTTAAATAAACTTTTCAAAAACAATATGAATTGGTAATTTCTATTCGAAAGTTGGTTTTTTCTGAAGATTTGAGAAATTCTGGTCATACACTAACGCCGCTTAATTTACCCCCTCCTACAGTTGTCTCTTTGGTCCTATATAAAAATAAAAAGAGATTTTCGTAAAACAAGTATTATTCTATAAGAATGATTTGAGAATTCTGTGTGAGTTTTTTCATATTATTTGTGGAAGATAGAAAGATTAGCCAAAAGCTGTTTGGGTCGTAGATATGAATTTTAATTATTTTCTATTGAAATGTTCATTCCTTTTTATAAATTTTATTTTTAATAAATATTTTTATTACAATAAGAGGTCTTAGAGTCTACGTTTATATATTGATGCTCTTTCAATTTTTAAATTAAAAACTTTTATGGTTTGGATGATTTTGGATAATATAGGTTCATTAACAATGTAATTAAAAAAATGAAAAAAATCATAATCCTTTATTTTATGTAAATGAAAATTATTATTTTTTATTATTAATAATTTAATATATATACCAAGCTTAATCACCCTCCCTCTCAATCATATAAGCACCATATTAACTACAGCCATTACAGACCTCATTTTGTAATAACAACATTTATTATTTTATAAAATAAAATAATTTATATATTAATAATTCCAATTATCTGATCTTTAATTAAAGTCTTTTCATCAGACTATTATTATTATTATTTATAAATTGCAAATTAAATTTTTTCCCAAAAATGAAAGATATCCCAATGTATGATTCTTAATATTATTTCTTGAAAGTATTATAAAAACTAATTTATTTGATGATTATTTTATTTATTATTTAATAAAAAAAATAGAGTTCTGTTTTATATCATTCTTAAAGTGAAATAATCGAAATTTTAATTTGAAAATATTCAAATGCTATCATAGTCACTATTTAGAAATATAATTTCATAAAAAATAGCAAATAGTTAGTATTTATTAAATGCTATATATAACGTGTTTAAAATTAAGTAGGATTAATTAAAAATGATATATTTTATACATTCACTTGGCAGACTTGAAAAATGTGATGATCTTGTGTGGAATTAGGGCTTCAAGAAAAAAGAATAACCGTCCTAAATGAGATCTTAAAATATAGACTAAAAAAGGACCTCCTTATATATTTCAAAGTAAATAAATACATGATTTTCTCAAATTTAATACAATCGTCAAAAAATTTTGATTCATTGAAATTATTTATTTTATTTATAAAAATAATATAAAAGTTTATTTTATCAGTGGTATTTTATTTAAAACTTAATAATAAACAATGAACCACTTACTCTATGGTCATCTTTATGTAACATCAAAAGAAAAGCTTATTTCTCCTCGAATATTAATTAACGACAACCAATGTGGAACTTTATTTCTCTTTTTAATTTATAGCCATTTTTTGGACCTAGCTCATTAACTGTATAATATATAATTATAATGACAGAAAAATTAGTGTCTTCCGGTGGGCATTCATCAACATCAGCCTGTGTTCCTCGGGGCCACCCATCCAAGGTTCAGCACTGCTTGGCGACTGTTGTTCTCTCCGGCAATATGGAGCTAATCTTAATAACTCATGAGTTGCCTTTTATTCATTGAAGAATTGACATTGCTTTGATGTTACTTGAAGGAGGCCATAAAATACACCGAAATGTTGTTTTATCAAGTTTTAAATAAAAAAACTGTATTCAAGTTTTATTTTGTTTTTATAACGAAATGATAAGTCCAGTTTAAATTAAATTAATAATTAAAAATTCTTCTCTCATTAAAAATTAATATTTTCCCACCCAAAGTGTTCATTTGTAAATTTACAGTAAAAATAAAACAAATCAATTGTTTACTGCAATATCTCCTGTAATTATTTATATTTGTAATTAATAAAGAAGAAGAAGAGAACGTCAATAAATTTTCTTTTTATAAAAAATATTTATTTTAAATAGGGCTATATTTAATAATAATGAAAATTCTTCAAGAAAACTAATTAAGTATATAGCCAAGCTTGAAATTTTTTTTTATTTTTTTTTCTCTAGGCTAAGATATGAAGGTCTCTGTCTTTCCCATTTTCCTTTTGGAGGTCCTTTGTTTTTATTTTGGTTTGGATCTGTTTCTTTGGTCCATTTATAGATCTTTTTCCAGTAATTTTACCTTTTTCTGGCATTTTTTCTAAACTTTTTTTAATTATAACCCTGGCTTGTAAGAGTGCCCTTATATTCTAATTAAACGATTTTAAATTCAGGAGAAAAAAAAAACATATTAAATTTAAAAAATGATATTATTATAAAAATTTTAAAAAATACAAATTTTACTTAAAAAAGAAAAAATTATTTTTTGATAACATTGAAATATAAAAAATATATCCATTTAAATAAAAACAAATTTTCGTGAAATTATATATATATACAAAAATATAATTGAATAGAATATCACAATAATAATGACAAATGTTTAATCAATATTTTAATAATTCCACGTAAAAAAATAAAGCTTTCTTAGTAACTAATATCAGAATGTGGCGGTTTTCTTGAATGGGAAATTGCAATTTTTACAATGTATCCAGAAAAGTTTTTGTTTTGAATCTCTAAGTTTTACATTCATTTTTTCAGATTTTATAAAAAAGTGGTGGGTTTGATAAAAACTGCTTTATAAGACAGACAAGCACTAATTTTTGTTCTCTTTAAAAGATTAGTGACAAAAAATATCAAATTTTTAATCCAGTTATTTTGAAATTGAAAATATTAATATTATATTATTTAACATGTTAATTTTCTTTAAGATATCGCTCGCTCACTTCTGATCTGTTTGCATTGGCTTATTATCAATAGGCCATTCTTGGTCATTTGCTTCTTATTTCAAGATACTGATCTAAAAAGTTTAGATTCTCAGTCCTATTTAAGTGAGAATTTGAACGTTCAAATTTACCCAGAATCTCAATAAGGTTATAAAGTTCCATTTTTGGCATAACAATAATAAAAATAATTCATATTATTACATTTCTTAATTTTAAAGTGAAAAAGAATAATTATATTAACTCTCCACTTTTAAGGCTTTCATTCAATACACAGCCAATTCAAATGAAAATTTTTTCGACCAAATAAGAGTGACACTCCGTGGGACAGAATGTGGAGTTTCACCTCCATCATGCCATCTATTTATATTTTTTATTCTCCATTCAGCTTAAAGAGGCAAAAATAATTTATATATTTTTAATATTTACCAAGGTTGTAATTATTCTGCGCCTTCGTGTATAATGTCATGTTTAAAATATATTTTGTCTTAAAATACTTAAGGTGAAACGAACACCGAATTAAAGAACATTCATCATGTAATTTGCCAGACATTTTTTTTGACTCAATTATGGAATTAGTAGATTCTTTTTAAGCTGATATTTTTTGGAAGAAAATAGTCTCGTATATACATATACATGTATAAATATAAGAAAAAAAATTCATTTGAATTTTTTCTTCACCGTTAAACATATTTCCTAAATCTTCTTCCAAAATTCCAGGCTTTATTTTCGTTAAATATTCTTTGGGAACTAGAGAAGATATATTCCTTTTTCTATTTTAACCAAACATAGCTCTAAATGGTATCGTCTTGAGTTCTTGATCATATAGTGAATTCATTTCCCATTGAACAATTCGCTCCAAGTATTGAAATCATGAACTTCAATTCAATTAATCAATGATTTAATTAGATTTGCATTACAATATTAATAATCATTGCTTTCATAATACCTACCATTAATCAGAAGTAAATTTGGCCAGAGTAAAGTCATCTCTTTAATAATATCATTTGTGTATCCTCTTGTTCAGACTCTAAAATATGATATGAATAATCAAACTT
Source organism: Anisolabis maritima (assembly GCA_010014785.2). Taxonomy (NCBI): domain Eukaryota; kingdom Metazoa; phylum Arthropoda; class Insecta; order Dermaptera; family Anisolabididae; genus Anisolabis; species Anisolabis maritima. The sequence continues at coordinate 5,050 of JAAAKE020032781.1, read as the reverse complement.
AAATGAATAATCTTTTTCTTCTTTGAACACTTCAAATGGTGATCTCGACGTGATTTGATTTAGGTATGTTCCAAGAGAAGATTTGATCACAATGTCAGCTGAATTAATTTAAGGGACACCAATCATACTACCTGAAGCCAAAGGAGTAAGAGAAGCTGGATTTTTTTCTTGCAAAAATTACTAACTTATATTAATCATATAAGACCTGAGCTCACTCCCCCCGGGGTATAAACCAATATATTTTATTTTCAAAAATCTTAATTCATGCGAAATTGTTTTTATAAGACAAGATTTTTTGAAATCTTTAAAGTCTCTTTACATGGGTCATTTTAGGGTTATATAACGGTCGTCTAAACATTTATAATTAATATTCCAGGAGAATAGAAAGTGATATCCATTGACCGAATCAAGCCCGCATTTATTCTCCTAGAGCGGGTAGAAAATTTTTCAAGATTTGGTATAAGAATCAAATTACCGTTTCGGTTTCAAGAATCGTTGTCACGCCTGGAGGACAATTGAGGCGGCTAGACCTTCCAGCACTTTAATTTTAACTAGTTACCTACACAACTTTTATTTTTATCAAATATTTTTAATAATAAAATTGTTTTTTGTCCCGTTGGACAAGAAAAGTAAATTAATCAAACTTAACTGAATAATTTTTTTATTTCGTGAAGTATCACACTTCAAGATAATAGTACAAGATAAAGATACAATGAAAAAATAAATATAAAAACATTTAATTGTAATAATAGAGAATAACAAATTTCAAATTCATTGATCCTATTATTTGCATAATGCACCAACCAATTTATGCCAAAAATTAATTATAAAACCAATCAAAAGGAATTTATAAATTTTATAAATTCACCCGACAAATAATGAAAGGACACTCACTATTCAACTATATTTTTTCTTCATCAGAATGACATATTTCTAATATATCTTCATTATAAGTATGCTCATAGTTCTCTTCTTCCTTATCAGGTTGAAATGATATCTCATATTCATTAATAATAAAAAAATATAGGTCTAAATGTATTTTAAACAATTTGTTTTAAGATTAAACTAATAAAATAAACTGTTTTAACCACTGTAATATTCAGGTATGTTTAAAGGCACTGTCCATTTCTAATTGAAGAAATTACTTTAGAGGATCTGAAGAAAGACCCAGAATAAAATGACGAAAGGTTGTATTTTATTAGGTTTTAAATAAAACATGAAAAGATATTATTGTATTGTTAATAATCCTCGAGAAAATTTGAATTAATTAAAAAAATATTGATTTCACTTTTTTCAGGGTGATATATTTCTATTATGTTTTCATCTTAATCAGACTTGGTCAAATCTAGATTTTTCTCTTCATCAGACTGACATATTTCTTCTATATCATCATTTCCAATAATGGGCTCATATATTTTTTATAAATCTCCTCCATCAGGATGACACATTGCTTCTATATCTTCTTTCAAAATTCCATTATGCATTTTTGCTAATCATTCTTCCTGTATTACAGATGATATTGTCATATGTCCATTTTGACCAAACATAGCTTTATATGGAGTTATTTTTATCTCCTTATGATATGTAGAATTCATCTTCCATTGAACAATTCATAGACATGAACTCCAAGCAGTAGTTTTATTATCTTGCATCCATTCATTTAATGAATTTCTCAAGGGTAGTTTACTAATTATCGAATACTGATCTTGTAGATTCCTACAGTTAACTAGGAGCGGATTTACCCAGAGAGATGATAGTGATTTGATGAATTCACTTCCCATCCAGGCTCTTAAATACGTGGAGGTCCAAAATCTGAAAAAATATTTAAAAGTTCTTTCAGTATTTCAGCAGAACTTGTTGTTACAAATGGACATAAAAAACAATATTTCGTGACAATTTCGGGTAAATGTAAAATAAACTTATAGTTGCCATCTGGGATATTGTGGAAATCTAAAATAAAAATTTCTCCGCGATGTTTTAAATTACTAACTTTGAAACCAGTCATAAATTTGTTTCATTTTATTTCTTTGTTTACATGTTTCGCATTCTAAAATTAATTCCTTTTTCATGTTCCTATTTATATTTCCATAGTTCTTACAAAGTTATATTATCACCTCTATGGTCACAAACACTATGTGCAAGATTAACTTGCTAAGACACTATTTTTTGTTGCCATAATTCGACCATCATTTCTTAAAGAGACCTTTGTTACTCCATTAAAAGAAACCAATTTGTGTTTGCTTATTACTTGATGATTTTTATAATCGCCGCATCTTAAAATATATATAATCCCATAATTTATCCATTTTTTGGATATTAAATTAAATTAAAATAGTTATTCAATGCAAAAGATATTGTTTAATATATATACTTCACGATTAAAATCACAAATTCCTGGTGATTAATTGAATATAATAAAATATAATAACCTGTAGAGCATCAACTATCAAAGCTGTTTAAACATTCAAATGACATCAGAAACGCCGCCAAAAATTTTTTTTTTTAAAGAAAAAAAAAAATTTATTATATCAAATATAAATAAAAATTTCTTTATTAGATAGTTTTAATTATAAATGTTTGTTAAAAATTATATTAATTATTAAAGCTTTTTTTTAATATATTTTTTTTGGCGCTTTAATTTAAATTTATATATTTGAATACACTCAAATACTTGTAACTAATGATTAAGTGTATGACAACCACATGTTACCCAATCTAGATTTGGCATTACTTCTTCCTTTATGTCAGTCTCTTACGCCTTCCTTCACCAGGCTCGACGAGAGACCGACTTGCTCCCTTTCTCGAGTGCATTTATAACTTATTATAACAATGCTGAAACAGGGAAACAAGAAAGGAGATATTTGAATCCTTGTGGTTACATAGTGACATAGGAAACTTTCGCACCTCCCATAATCGTATATCAAAATTTTGGTGTTTTTTTTTTATTATAATCAGCAAGGGAAGGGGGCCCTCCAACTATTCTTGGGAAAGGACCCGATATTTCTAACTACTCCATTGCTTGGTACTATTTCAACCCTTCTCTTCTGCCGAAGCTCGCCCACCTAGTTACATATGGTGGAACTGAAATAAACAAAATATCCTTATTAACATGTCTAAAGAAAACTTTAGACTTAAAAAGATTACGAGATAATTTATATTCAGTTCATTATCACCAGAACACGGGTAAAAAACATTTTTGTTCTGGTCAAAATGATCCGAGTCAAGTTTGACATTTCCTCTTACCTTAATTGGCATTTAAAAATGCTAGTCTTTCTTCTCTTTTTACGAAACCATAAACTTGACTCTTCATTCACTCTATTATATTTTTAATTTCTCCTGCAACCACACAAAATACAGGTAAGAAAAAATTAGAGAGAAGTTCCACATTCCATAAAATAACTAATTTTAATGACATATTTTCCAGACCACTTCTTTATCATCAAAGTCTGAAGCTACTAGTGGTTCATCTGGTGATAAATCGGCAGCAATTTGTCTTCGACTCCACATACGATAACAATTAAGGTAGGAAGAAATCAGTTTTTATGTCAAGGGTGTGGAGACAGAAGGTCTCATAGAGGTCATAAACTATTGATAAACATAAGGGAATATAAACGAACATATTCCAAATTGCCTTTAGTTAACAAAAATAAAAAATATTTTTAAAGGAGACCATATTCTAATTACTACTATATTGTTTCTTAGTAAACAATCAAATTCACAGTAGGTATTTTTTTAGACTCTTTTGAGACCATATAGACTTTAAACAATTAGAAATATATTTTAGTTACGATACGTATTATACAGGCATATATATTTACAACATTTGGTATCCTATTGAGTTAAAAATTTTCATCGAACCCACAACCCTTGACTTTTAAGGTTATCAATATAACAATGTCAATATCTTTAACATCTTGGTCATGAGGAAAGAGGAGGGGGGCCAGATAGGATCATGTATTACATACAGAAAGAAAAGATAAATAAATCACTTAGATGTCAAGCAGCAGCCAAACTGGGTTTGAGGTAACTCGCGACTAGGTTAGTCAATTCCTTCGTTTTTCCCCAAAGGACACACTGGGACATCTTCCCTGCTACTTTCTTCCCTAAAACTTACAATCTCCATATTCAACCTCAATAAGCACCTTTTAAAGTCCTTACTCTTTCTCTAAAAAAAAAAAACTTATTCTATATGAATAGAAGGAATTTTTTAGTTCGTTTCAAATAATATTTAATAGTAATAAAATAATTTCACAAGATCAAAAAATAAAATAGATTTAATAGCATTAATTGGAAAATTATAGTTCTCTTAGGTCTCAATAGATGGTGGCTCAGTTTTCAATTTATTTTTCCTCATCATGGGATTATATATCATTAATATCGTAATTTGCATCTAAAATATTTTTTTTCTATTTAGCTCATAACAAAATATTATATAAAGAGCAAATTATAAAATTTTTATTAAAATCCCACTAACCAAAATTTCAGTTTGTATGTTAAAATCTTGATTTAAATACTTTTATATTTGCTATGGTATAGTAATTCATTTTTCCAATTACTTTCTTTTTTCTATTGATAAAATGATGTCTGAGGAAAAATTTAAATCAGGAATAAAATATCGACATCGAATTGCGATCGGAATACTTTCTCACTATATATTGACCATATATAGGTAAGAGAAAAGAGGGTAAAAAATTGAATTTGGGCAAAAAAACTTAGAAAAAATTTGAGAGCTTTCATTTCATTTTTTTAATCTTTTAGCGCCATTAAATCTTTTAAATTGATAAAACTTATTTAAAGGATGGAAACCAAATTTTAGTTTTTTATTTTTCACTAGATTTTAAAATATTAATAATATATTTAGAGTATCGGTCTACTCTGAGTTGAACTCCTGTGAGGAAGAAATTCTACATCAGGCGAGCTTATTTAGCTTTGTAATTCTATTAAGTCCTTAAATTATATAAAAAATTACTTTAAAAAATAATAGATTTAACCAGCGATTACTAAACTGCGGTACGCGTTCCGGTTCTCGAGGGCCAAATGAATAAAATAC
>JAAAKE020032670.1:0-27209 GCA_010014785.2 Anisolabis maritima | reverse complement strand
TATGTAAAGTCCAATGGCCTTCCTAGACGAACTAGACAATAAATTAATTTTAAAAAATTCATAAAAATTAATCATTCAGAATGTTGATTATTTTTTGTTTTCTTAAGTAATTTCTGATAATTATTGAATTTGAAGAATATTCCAATTTCAAATCGACTTTCACGCCGTAATCGGGACGAAAGATCATCCTGATCTATTAGATTCCATTAAAAAACACGCGATAGATGGCATCTCCAAGAGATTTGATTCCTGAGCAAATTTTTTTTTATAAACTCAATAAATCTATCCATAAATTTATCAAAAACTTTTGAAATAATAGTAAAAGCTTATTTTATTTAAGAATGGGTGGGACATCTTCTAAAGCAGCTGTTATATGGGATTTTAAACATGTCAGTCACAAATGATTCACCGCCTCGATAAACTGCTTCTCATCTATCAAACTCAAACTTAGACCGCCAGTATCACGTTACTCTTTCTTTTTTTTTTTTTTTTTTTTTTAACTAGGCAGAAGAAAATATTTTTGCAAATGAGAAGCGACCGGATGTGTCAAATAATATTTTATAATAATATTTTTTTTTTTTAGTCTTTCTGTACCTGAGACTATTCGTTTCTATTAATTTAATTGAAATAATTTTGTCGCTCAAGATGGGAAGCAAAAATTGGAACATAAAGCGAGTCCACTACCTCTGCACTAAAGAACAGGGTTAATAATCTTATACAAGTTTATATATAACTGAATATGAAATAATGAATATTCTCAGTATCAAATGCATCCTCAACCCTTTTAAGGGCTAGACAAACAAGAAAATTATTTTACAGGGAAAAAATGAAACGTGTAATCTTTTAAATTCAGAAATGTATCTTTTGAATATTACCAAGGTCTATTTTATATTACTGCTTGCATCAGGGGACCAGAGCCAAAAATTCTGTCTTTAATTCAAATCCCCCCCATAAGGGATAAATAAAACAATTATCAAAGCTTTATTATTAACTCCAACTAGAATAAAAGGTTCATATGAATTATTTTTATTTTATTATATAATAATAACAAGTGTTATTGTTATTTTAACAATAATGTGAACCTTTTATATATAGAATCATGAAGAAGGCAATGACCCTACGAAACGTTAGTTTATAAAAAAGACCACTAATTGTCCCCAGAATCTTTGTTAGGGGATTCGATTAGAATTTTGGTCTTTCTGTGTATTTTATTTTGCGTCTTCTGGGACGGAGCGCCTATTTGTTACTACGCATCTGACCATACCCTCAAAAAATCTTTTTATAACTTCCAGAATTTAAAAAATTATTACTAATACTTGAAAATAAAAAAATTCCCGCCTTTACTGCTAAGCATAAATAAAAGAGGGTTTTATGACGGGCCAAAAGGGACCACAAGTCCCGTTGCGGCCAAAAATTTATACCACTAAAAATTGTATAATAAATAAATAAACATAATTTTAAAGCCTGTAATCAATATTATTAATTTTAGGAAAAACTTTTAAAAAAATTTTATTTCTTCATATTTTGATATATAAATAGCTATCAATAAAAGAGAAAATTTAGTGGTCCTACTTCCCCCAAATTTTAAAAATAATTTCTAATAAACATATATAATGTATATTTCTGGAAACATGGCGGGAACAAGGGGCTCTCTCTTTGGATAAAAATATCTAATCTTAAAATGTGTGTATAACATATTTATTTTGGCTTATAGTTTTAAAATTCATAAACTGAAATATATGAAACTTTTCATAATAATTTTCTAGGAGAGAGATTGGATTTGAGGATACTCCGTCAAAGGGGAGTAGAGGGAAGCTGAAAAACAATCAGGTGATACAACAAACTTGGTGATAATTTTGGCTAATTTTCTTAGCAATCGAACTATTTAATTTTCTTTTATCTTTTGCAACTTGTAAAAATCAATTTCATTGTTTATTATAAACAAATTTTATTTAATTTAAGAGAAAATATTTTTTTCCTTTTCGTTAATGAAGATTTAAACCTGATTTGAATTTTATTATCGCCCTTAAAACATATTTTCGAATTTTATTTCTATTAAAGAATGAAATTTATAGCCATATAAGCAAACTATTTTGAGAAGGATAATTTAATAAATAATGGGTGTTATTGCTATCAAATTTGGGAAGGCGAATAGTAATTTATTGAAGGGGCTGGTAGACTGTTGGCCGCCAGGTAGAGGTAGCGCAGCAGCCGGCTTGTTCCCATCAGGTAAAGAGAGAGAGAGAGAGAGAAAGAGAAAGAGGCTGTAGCTACCTGAAGAACCCAACTCGAGGCCCACCTGGGACCCCCGCCAATCACGGCTGAACGCACTGCCCAAGAACTGACAGGCGGTTGCTTTGAACGTGCCGAGTGTAGGTCGGTAGCCCTGCACGCAAGCTACATACACCCTTACTTGTCCGCCGACCGACATCTACATACTCACCTGACAACAAAAACAAGACATTGCGGGGTCGATTAGCCCTCTTGTTGCTGTTGTTGTTGTTATTCTCTTCTTTGTTCCCGAAAAAATTCAAGTGAAAATAGCCATCTTGTATTTTGTTGGTGGTCTGTGGTCTTCGAGTGCCCTCATAATTTTGGTTAGTAAGAAAGATTTTCAGAAAATTCGTAAAAATAATAATTTTCAATAAGTAGTAGATATATCTATTTACAAGCGAGACGAGGAATGCTTATAGAAATGGAACTCAGATTTTCCCAACTTACTGAAGTTGATTAATGAAAAAATTTGAAACATTTTGAAAATCCATATTTTATTCCTGAGGGACCTTTTCTTTTCCCCTGAATTACAAATATAATCAGCAACTTAAAATACTCCATTATATTTTCAAAATAATAATATTTGAATAATTAAAGCGAGGTAATTGCTTCAATTAATTGTTTGTGACGTCACTTTTTCTCCACCCTAGTCTCTGGAGTAGTTGTCACTGCATTCTATTTAAATAAATACCGATGAAGTCTAAATGGCTTTGGATTTCGATAAAGTCTTAAAAAACAAACTATGAACCAGCAATGACAAAAATTTGTTTTTTAATTATGGATCTGTGACTGAAATTTACAATTTTATTCTTCTATAGTTAATGGCTTTTAGAGGATATTAGGGGGACAAATTCTCTCCCTTCTAAATAAACTAAAGATAATTATTGAAAATATAAATAAAAAAAAAATGTTAATAAAAATATTGAAAAACCAAAGACCTTTTAACAGTTTTTTGCTTAGATATTTCTTTTCTAATTTTGTAATGTGAACATAAATAGGAAATTTTTTTCTAATACTAAATATAAAATTTCATCTTTATTTAGGGAATTTTTACAAGGGGATTCAGGAGAAGAGGAAATCAAAGCCGAAATAATTAATTTATCCCGACAAACGGAGTCTTACAGATCCCAAACTGAATTATAAATTTTCATTTTATAATACTTAAATAGTCTCGAGACCAGTTATTAATATTCAATATATCTCGAGATTTTTTATTTATGGCTGTAATCATAGTATATCTTTACTAGTGAATACTTTTTGCTTGTGGTCGATAAGTTTTTGGGAAATGAACCCAGGATCTCCAGCCTAACCGGGTCATAGGTCTGCTTTCTCTGCATCTCATCATTTTAAATTCTTCTCGCGTATTTTTAAACTAGTCTACTAATTAGAACAGATTTCTTTTATTTAATTTAGTCATTGACAATATATTTATTTACAACCCCTTTCCGTGTCGGGAGGCATTGGGTGCAATGCGATGCGGCACAATCGAATATAATAATAAATATTAATAAATTGAAATTAATAAGCAAAGAAATATTTAAAGATGGATGAGAATGTTAAATAGATTGTTTTGTATTTAAAATGTTGTGTTATTATTATATTAAAATATAATGTTTTTGAAATGTGGATTTTTTTTGGAGGGGGGGAGGGGTGAGACGGCACAAAATCTTACACCCGGACGGCATAAACCCAGGAAACGATCCTGTTAATTTACAAAAATATAACAATAAATTAGCCAGGTTAAAATTAAAAGTGGTTTCTTACATTTGAAAGCAGCGAAGAGGCTTCAATTCCTGGATATGGTGGAAGCCCCCCCTCACAACTCGCCTTGAGTCCATTGGAAACTCTAGAGGGCCGGACTGAGAGGAGTCAATCGCCTCCCCCTTTCGCGCTCGCTCTCTTTCAAACCCATTGATGCGGTTGAACCCCTCAACTAACGAGGTTCCTATCATTCTAATTGTTAAGGTTACCATAATAAATGCTTACATTGAATTAAAATTTTATTTCCTTGGGCTACTCTAAAATCAGCCCTTAAACCCCTTACGATGTGTTTTCTCCTTTGAAATATTTTAGAACTCTTTTTAGCCTGGGTTTAAAGTAATTTTGCTCAAGTACTCTGCCTTATCTGAGAGGAAATCTTGAAAAACATAAATTAATTCTCAGAACAAATTGGAGAGAATTCTTTTTCTGGTGATGGAATAGACCTAAATATCAAGAATGTCAGCCAGTCAGAGAGGCTGCCTCCTTCTGTCCGTCTCATCTCCCTCTTAAGGAGATCAAAAGATCCATGTCCGCTCATGTCACAAAACGGGAGCTGGCTCACCGATGACACATTTCATCATTGATATGATAAATAATAAACTTTCCATTTCGTTAAATGAATATTAAAAAAAAATTAGTAGCCCCCGAGAAGCCTAGAGACGCGCTTCAATCAGTGGCTACCATTTCAATTTTAAACAGACATATATAATGATGTAGCAGTCCGTTGAAGGGGAAGAGTTGAATTGTAAATTGTGAATATTTCTATTGCAAATTTATTTTCCTTTCTCCCTTATTTTCACAAATATAAATAACTATCTTTTTGTTAATTTATTTTCCAAAAAAATAGACATCGACCAGGATTCAACTTGGGTGTCCTACCAACTAAACTAAACTAAACCGCCTTCAGAGATATGAGATAATTAGAATTTTTATTCGTCATATTTTTAAAATTAATACCTATGAGTTATTAGTTACCAGATTTGGAATCAGAACTTAAATTCACTTGATGCAGAGTAAGCAATCCAACTAAAACTCATTCATCTGTCGTCAGTGGTACTGTATTCTATTTAATTTAGCTTGTCGCGTGGAATGAGGGAGAGTGATAACAATAGTCCGCTGACCAATCAGATCACGTCCTGAGTAAAGCTGTTGCCAGATTTTCACAAAAAACACGCACTCCAGCTACGAACTCTCCTTCCGCCGAGAGCCCGGTACTGAAGTTATTAATACAGTATAGTCGTACGGTTTACTATAGTCCCAGTTGAATCTCGTTCATTTTTTTTTTTTATATTTCCTAGAACTAATAAATGATAGTAGTATTATGTGAAAATACTATTTCATAAATAAATATATGATATGTAGGCCTATAATTTATTTTAATAATAGTTTTTGTTTTTTCCTATATAAGAAAACCTCCCGCCCCTCTCTCGGGAAATTTAAAAACAGAGCAAGATTAACAGACAGATAGACACTTGGAAATTCTTTCCAAAAAGAAAATTAGCATATTAAAAAAAAAATACTTTTTCAAGATCAACTGCTATGAATATTAATAAAAAAAAAGACTAGAAATTTAAGGGGAAAAAATTAGCATGGATTTCAAGGTTTGACCCTTCCTCCCCTTTTGCTTGATTTATAATGCACTGTGGGAAATATGCCTCTTTTTTTTTTTTTTTTATAAATCCTATAAATTATCATTTTGAAAACGATCCTATTTCTTCTTCTTTCTGCCCTGGATCCATTATGTCTAATGGATTTCTTTTTTTTCCTTTTCCTTCTCTAAAATTTCAACACCGTGAACACAATCATTTTCCCAAGTGTTAAAAAATCAATTTTGCAAAACGTTTAACATTCCTGAAATTCGTAAGATATTAATGGATTCATGTTAAAGGTGATGATATTTTTTTAATTATTAAAAAAAAAAAAATTGGAATGTGGAAATCTAAGCTGATTTCAAAGATATTAATTATTTCAACTTTAATACTAAGAAAAATTTATTTGACCTCTTCGATTAACGAATCAAGAAATATTACTGTCAACTCGTTGCTTATTAATCGTTGAGCTTTGATTTCTTTCCATGAACTTGTATAAAATAGATACTATTTTTCATTTTTGCAAAGATATTTAAAATAAAGAAAATACTAAAAATATATTATTTCAATTAAATTATTTAGAAAGTGAATTGGAGGGATTGGATTCAAAAATAATATAATAAAATAATTTTTGCCTGTCCTGAGGAAGGGCGCAACAAGCATTGGAATCGTCAACAACTAAATTTATTTTATACAAATCCTTTTTTGGCTGATCTACTGAAAAAAAACACAAAATTCCATTAATACTACGGGAATGAGCAAGGACGATTTACCGGAGCTAAGAATGGCATTTCTTCTGCCCCCTTTGCCGATTTTCTTTCTTTCTTCCTGCTCTTTGACGGAAAATTCTTTGGAATTTTTTTAAAACGGAAAAAGTAAATATTTTTCCTAAACTTAGATTTATTTTGATTTTGTTTTACCAAAATTAATTATTTATTATTAATTATAATTTTTCACCATATTCGTAGTTGTGTCTTTATAAAAAGCTTTGTGAAATAAATTTACCTAATATATTATTTATTTTATTACCGAAGAGTAAACTAAAAATGTCACCCCTCCAACATCGTTGTTTGAGATCAAGTAAACTTCCGATACACGATTAAAAAAATTTCTAATCGCCTTGTAAAAATGTCAATTTCGCCCTAAAAAAAAAAAAAGCCTAATTAATATCAAGACTAAATGAGTGTAGCTAATATTTCTATGTCTTGGTCGTTGTAGAGAATTTTTGTCTAGAATTTCATTTTTGTTTGTACTATTTTTTCTTTCTCGTATACGTGGGAAGGATATAAGGAGGGTATTGTAATCGTTCTAAAATTCGATCTCGAAATTTTGATTGACTTTTTGAACCTCCAGGAGTACAAAAAAAAACATTTTTCAAATGATGTCTGTCTGTTTGTTAACACAATAACTCTACCACGCTTATGTAGACCAAATTTTTCATAAGGGCATTTCCACAAAATTATAGATCTCTATCAACTTTTGGGCTATTTCCGGCTATTTATTTGAAACGTTTTTCTGAAAATCATACTAACTCACCTATAAATGTGTATATGAGAAAATGAGGGAAGGCCTTTTCCCGATTTTTTGCATCACATCCCCCCTTTTTTTTTTTTTTTTTTTGTAATTTTCTTGCTCTTCGCCCTCTAAACCATCACAACAATCGATTGTTTGTCTAAATTCAAAAAAATAATTTTTTTGACATAATTTAATCCCGAATACTTTATTTCATCCTTTCAGCATTTATTTCATAAATGAATTTAATATATATATATATATATAAAAGAAGCTTAGCTTTTTATAAAATATTATTTATTAAAAAATAATAATTTTTTAAAGTTTTGGTTAAGATATTTATTTATTACTTAGATCCCCTCCTAATGGATCAAAGGGATACTCCAAATAATAAATATCAGACTTATAACGTAGAGCATGAAAGAGTTGTTAATTAAATCTTTCCGATTTGATTATTTCCAAAGATTTCGGGTTTCTCCCCCCCCCCCTCTAACCACCACGTGGCTGTCTGCCATCCAAGTGTCAAGCATTTAGTGGCTCTGACGGGGAACCGGTTCTCTCTCTCGCTCAGAGGATGCAAAACCGGGCCTTTGGGCTTGTTCGGTTGTTGCGTGTCGGTTCCAACCAAATACAAATTGGGAAATTGAAAAATCAGACCCGACGAGTCAATAAATTATTTTCAGCGAGAAAAAAAAAATAAATTGATTAGATTTTATAAGATAAAAAAATATTATTATTATTATTATTATTATTATGTGGTTGGGAAATTTTATTAAGAAATTCTTTAGGCATCAGAAGCCATTTATTTAATCATTTTAGTTATTGTCAAACATTTAGATACAATTTATCTATCAATCAGTTTTGTTACTTTCACTTTTCATAGATATTAAAGTAATGTTTTCAGGCCCAAATAGGAACAGCAAAACCTAGTAGGATGAAATCTTAAACATAAATTTAGGCTAACATGAGTATTTGCTAGCAAGATTTTGGCTATAACTGATATTAGTTCTAATGTCCTTTTTTTTCGATTTACTCAAAATTTATTCAACAATTTTTTTGTTTTAATTTTGTATATATTTTGCAATTAAAGATACATAATATATTTGTTTTAGAATGTAAAGTTCTGACTGGAAACTCTTACAGTTTTTTTAGATTTTTGTTTATATTTTGGTTAATTATAATATTTCAGATAAATTATTCTAAATAAAATTTGACCCTCCCCCTCCGTGGACGAGAGGTTAAAGATATTGACATAGTCAATATTAATAACCTTCAAAGCCAAGGGGTGTGGGTTCGAATCCCAGGCAGTCCGATGAAAATTTGTTTAAATCATTTGGATACCATAAATAAATATGCTTGAATAATGTGTATTGTAATAAGTTTATACATGGATTGTTTTGAATCCAATATGCCGAAAAGACAATAAATAAATAAATAAAATTTTAAGTATATTTTTTCAAAAAAAAAAAATCCAACAGAAATACAGTCTTTGCTAAAAGCGGCCTTCGAGCGCATATGAGTAAAAACAATGCAAATCGATATCTCGTTAAAATATAAAATTACTGTTATTACAAATAAAATAAATATTAAAAATAATCGCTAGGTAATGGAAAGATTTATTATTCTAAATATTAAAGAATTTTAGCCTTATTTATATAATTAAATAAAAATAGAATTGAAATAAAATTTCTATTTGACTATAATTTATCATTCTTATCAATATGGCCTCAGATGCCGAAAGAAAAAGAATGTAATCAAATAATAAATAAAAACTTTAGAATAGATTTATTTATTTATGCAAATGCGTTGTTTTCTTATTTTATTAATACGATTAGATTTTAAATGAAGTGAAAATTATACATAAATTTATTTCTTTAAATGCTCGCATATTTATTAGAATTGTACTTGACCTATCAAGAGACCTTTCTTTATATCAAAAAAAGTCAAAAAAATAAAAGTTAAATATTTCAATTTAATCGTTAAAAAAATCCGCCAAGGTAAGAAGGGCGTTAGTGGTGATCAGATCGCAGTGTGCGTTTGTCCAAGGGCAGGCAGGCAGGCGAGGTGCCCCAGCAAAAAGTCAAGAGAGACCTTCATTCCAAGTGACTCAGCACCGCCGGCCCGTCCACCCACCTCAGCACGGCCTTTTAATTACACACCAAACGCCTATTATTTTATTATTTTAATACCCCGATCAGAATACATGACTGACCTCTTCCAGATGACTATCTAATCTCTTCTACAAGTAATGTGTTGCCACGAGTGAATGAGATAAATTGAAATTAATCCTCTCTGAAGTGACCACACAAATTTCACATTTATTTTTTACTTTTTCATAACTAAAAATGACGAGTAAAATATTTAAATGAAATGAAATGAAAATAGTAACGAAGAAGGCTGAATAACCAAAGATGAAGAAAACTAAAACGTTGCCAATTAATACAACGGCTCCTTTCATTTTCTTTTCTTTATCATTTTGCCGAAGTTTCGAATCCAATTGTATTCTTCATCAGTTTAAAATTACACCTGACCCTATTTATTTATTTATTTTTGAGAAAAAATATAATTTGTAATGACAGCATATGAACAATGGCTATTTAATTTAATCTCAGGAGAAATTAAATAAAGCAAATTATTTAATGTTTTAATTGCGGACATTTCAGGTACCAATCATATCCTTTTTCTTTTTATATTTTTCAGTATAATATATTTTTTAAGTATGATTGTATACATTATTGATAAGATACAACCATCAGTATTAATTGACATTTAATTGTCCTGAAGAAGAGCACGATTGATACCCGGAACGTTGGCCAATAAAACATTAAATAATTTGTTTTATTTAATTTCTCCTGGCTGCCCCTCCTGTTTCTCCCGAGATAATTTGTCGAGCTAATAATGATAATAAATATATCGATATGTCTACATGACCTCCGATACCGAAAGAGAAAAAAATACAGGATTATTAAATTCAGATTTTTTTGAAAAAGAACCCAAATAGTTTCGAAATAGCTATTCGTTCTCTTCTCGAAATAAGGCCCCCTTCAAAAAATAAAATAACTATGCTAGTCTTGTTATATTATAAAAAATTTGTTTCAGCAAATTATAAATTGATGGGCTCAAGTCGTTTATCTTTAGGCACGATACGCCTGAGCTAACAAAAAATAATTTTTAAACCTTGAGGTTTTTTTATTTACCCAGAGAGCGACGCCAGATAAGTACGTGAATGACAACCACGAGCGAAGATTTTCTTCTCCAAATGCCCTCTTCAAGCGACCGAGTCGTGGTTACATCTATACATTTTTATGCCAAAACTAAACTTAGAAAGCTTATATCCTTAAAAAAAACCAAAATAAAACATTTTATTGTTGGATGAATGAAAAAAAAAAAGGTACGAGGTGTTTACATAACACAAAAGAATCTGGAGACTTTAACAAAAAGACGTAAAAGAAATTTTACTTCTAAATTTTATTTATTTATGTTAAATGGGATCATAAAAACAAGAAGGGAGGAATAATAATAAAGCAAGCAAAGGGTTGTCTGTCATAAAAGTATTTTTAAGGATCGGATCCGTTTTTAAAGTTAAATATTCGATTATCGGGCGAACAAAAGGAAATGAATGGCGCGCGTGCCCTGAACCTTAATATGCACTTGTTTTCAAGACAAGAGTGGAAAAATGGAAGGAGATAACAAAAGCTGTGAAGAGAGAAACTGACCTCGGCTAACACATTGAGCTCCTCGCTTTTATGGCAGCCAGCGCCTATTCATGAATGGATTTGGCCAAATATACCCTTACTGTGCAACGTAATTAATTATTACATTATGTTCATGTATATATTCAAACAAACTGTTTGACAAAACATTTAGCCTGCAGGAAATGGAAGCAAATTCATGTAGTCCTTTTATTCCATAAGGTCATCTGAATTAGGTAAAGATCTCTTTGGAGATCGATTTATTTACAAGGACAAAACATGTAAATTTTTTAATATTATATTATTTTGAAAAAATTACTAAAGGGCTCTTCTCTTGTGAGTAGTCAGTTTTCCTCCCTCCTTCGCTAAAGTCAGGCTGAGCGATGGGCCGCATCTATGATTTTGTTATGCCCGACCTCAACCCCCAATCGAAAAACCAAAGAGAGAAGTAAAAATTTATAAATTAAAATCGTTCCGGGACTCACATGTGGGTGTGGAATAGGCGGATGGCGACCATTAGTTACCCAAACTAAGACTGACATTCCTTCTCTGACTTTCTCTTCCCTTTTCATCAAGTGCCAGTCTTTGCGGCGGGCCTGCTTATTCTTCTTTCATTCGAATCTGCCGTCCCCCACTCTTGAAGATAAAGCAAAGACCAATTTCTTATTATTATTGTTATCATAAGCTCAAAGCAAAAAATTTGTCCTAGCCGCAACTGGGTCTCCTATTTGAAAATCGTGTGCTTTGTTATCTCCAAAAAATTTGATAAATTCACTAAAGACATTGGTGACCGGAGATAAGTCAAGGGAAAAGGAACATAAATTTAGAATTTTTTTAATCAAGCTCCTATTTTCCGTGAAAATACAATTTGGATTTTTTTTTCCAATCACAACATTTTCCTTACATAGATATATTTCGAATATAGAATTATGTAGGAGTAGGTTAGGTTAGGTTAGGTTCGGTTCGGTTCGGTTCGGTTTAAGTGGTTGTCGCCCTCCAATAGGATTCTCACTTAGGCCAGTAATGTCCCATTGTGATACGACTTGATTATTTGAACAACTTTTGTTTGAAAATATTTTTATTTTATAATAATTGAAATCTTAAAAAAAATTAATTATTATTTTTCAATTATCATGAAGCTAACTGTTGATTTATACTTAAACATATTCTTACTACGTGCCTCATGAAATCTTTTTTTCTTTATATTTTGAAACCAATTAATCACGGAATGAAAGTGAAAATGATCAGGATGAATTTGCATTTCGACCTACAAGGAGGCAATCAGCAACTGATTTAATCTACATCAAATACGACGAGTCATTGATACGAGAGTGTAAAAATATTCCGAAATCCATTAAATCACATAATAATAATAATAATAATAATAATAACGTAGGTGGTAGGAAATTTTTTTTAATAGACAAATGGAATATCATTATGATAATAAGCGAGAAAGAGAAGATGATGGATGTGGAAGACGACGGAACTGATTATTATTAGATGGGATCTAATTTGATGAATAAAATCTAATGAATAAAATATAAAGATAAAATCTTAATGGCGAGAAGAAGAAGTAAAAGAGGAGAAGGGAGGGGGGAGGGAATTATCTTTATGAAAAAATCAAAAAAAAAAAATAAAGTTAAGTATTGAGATGTTGAGAAAATTTTATCATATTAGCTATAAAAGTCAATAATAATTGATTTTTCTTATTATATAATTTAACTCAATTATTGTAATTATTTAGATAATAACTCTTATTATGTTGTAATTTTTTTTATAGTTATTTCATTGATTGATTTCCACAGCTTCTTGATTTTTCTTATAGATTTGGAGGTATTTAAAAAATTATGAAAATTTTATTTTCTGGGGGAAATGCTCCACATTTCTTAACTGCATGTAATATTAAAAAAAATATTTTCCCTTTTATAGTAGTGAGAGGTGTTAAAAATTATTATTTTTGAAAAATATTTAGGGGAAGTTGAACGGGGTACTTCTGATATTCATGGATGATCCTCTTTCTAAGAAAACAATAAAACTAAATAAAGGAAAGAACAAAAACGTGTAGGAAAGATCTAAATAAATAGATTGCTCTATGTCAGTCAGAATTAATTTTTCTTTCTGAGCTTTAACTGTATTGATTTTAAATAACTATGTGTAGAACAAAACGGGTTGAATTAAAAAAAAATTTTTTTTCCTAAAAAATGGTAAACATTGACTAAATGACATTGCATATTGTATGGATTTTGTAAATGGGTAATTATCTAATGTAAGCAAACAACAAAATCTGTTTTATCCATTTATAAGTCTCAATATAACCAGTAAAAACTTTACAAGAGTAAAGTGTGTCCCAAACAATTTGGGGAGGGGGGGAATAAGGGTTAATACATTTCAAAGATCATCTAATAAATAATTGAGATATGAATTTGAATTAAAATCGTTAGAGCGAATTTTCAGAAAATAGAAAAAACTAAAAAGTTACAATATATGTAGCAAAAAGTACTAGTATCCGTGGTACGGAAGCTTCGAGGGTACCTAGCTTTCAGCTTTAAGCCTCGTACCTCTTGAGACTTGTTCATACACAGACCATTTTGCTTTAGATTCAAAGGATCTCAAAACGTGTATTTCCTGAAATCTCGACATCGATTTTTTTTTTGCGATCACAATAATTTCTCATATATTACATATTTAGGTAATATAAGAGATCCAAAGTAAAAAAATAAAATAAAATTATTTTAAGATAATTATTTAATTATTTTAAATTATTTTAAATAATGTTTGGATCTCTTTTATATTTTTTTTAATCAAAAAATTTTTTTTTTTCATTATTTTGAAATCAAATTTTTTTTTATAATAATTGAAGAAGTTTTAATATATGTATGAAAACGCTGCCTTATTGAATATTTTGGATTTTTTGATATATTTTTTTTGACATTATGTTACAAGAATTTTTTTAGCGGGAGAAAGAGATTGATATTATGTACATCTGAACCCCCTCTTCTGCAATAATAATTATCAAGTTTTTTTTAAGTCTTTTTAGGCATCTACGGCTTTCACTAGTAGTTTTATTGCCACAAGGAACGAGCCTAGTGTTAAAGGACGCCCCTAATTCATTTAAATTCATTAAATCAATCCATTGCCACAGATATTTTTTTCATACATCCAGTCTTTTCGTTTAGATCGTCCTTATTTATTTACGTATATTAATTGATAGCCAATATATTATAAGTAAATTTTTGGCGTTCAGGACGGGAAGCGAGACCCCTACCTCTGCACCAAGGGACTAATTACCAAGATAATTTTTGATTCTCTTTTGCTCATCTTAACTAAAATCTAAATTTTTTTTTTTTATCTTTTAAGTTTGAATGAAATTTTTAAGAAACATTTCGCGTATCGTTCGCTCTTCGTTAGCATTTCCTGCGTTTAATAAAAGTTTTAAAAACTTTTCAATAATACCTTTGAAAAAATCTTAAAAGTCTTATTAAAGTTAAGAAAAGAATTTCTTAATAATTTTTATAGTAAATTAATTTTTTTTTTACTGTCAAGTTTTCTAAACTTTTCATTTGGTTCTACTAAAGCTCTACTTTGTTTACTGTTTTTAAGTTAAGTTTAATCAACTCCTACTTATCTACACAAGTTGATTATTATTGTATTCATATTTTTTATTTTTTCAAAATCGTAAATGTAATTTGTTCTTGTTCTTTGGGATATTTCCTTTAAAGTCTTGAGCTATTTTATTTATTTAAATAAATCTCTTCTGGCCCCTCGAATCAATTATAGATATATTTTTAGCAATATGGATATAACTGAGACTTTTTACTTCTGACTTTCAAGTATCAGCCCTGAGGGCCTGTGGTTCTGCGATCCGTCAGCGGACTAACTACCTCCCTCATACCATGGGAGGAGAAATTTATTTAAAAATTTTACTTGAGGTTTACTAGTCGAGCACTGAGGAGAGGTAAAGTTGATTAAGGAGATCGAGAGCTTAAGAAACAGGGACTGCCCCAATATTCATAGAAGGAATTAGGATAAATTTCTTGTCGGGCAACCGGATTTAAATTTTGGAAGACCCTAAAAGTGTAAAAGTAAAAATAATTGCAACTTGAAATCAGCCCTATTAAGAGGAACAGTGAAGAGAAAGTGGGGTGAAATAGACAAATTTTTATAAAAATTTTTCAAATTAATTTTATTAATAAAAATCTTTCTAATAATAAAAAATTTGTAATTTATAAATCAAAAATAAAATCTTCAAATAAATATAATCTATTTATTCTTACCTTTGGCGAATTTTTGCTGAGGTGTACTGACAGGCTGCTGAAGCTAAAAAAACTCAACTATTGTAGTTGGGAGGATAAGGAAGGCCTTGGGTCAAATTTCTTTCAAAGAAAAATTTAATTTTTGCGTACAATGAAATTAACAGATTATAATAAATATTCTTGCTACTTTATTTTATGTATATGTTAGTACTAGCATATAAAAAATTAGTAAACAAACTAACTTTTTGTTTTTTGAAGACTTTTTTAGCATCTGACCTATTGGCGAGTGCTCTACTTCTGCACCAAAGGACAGAGCGGGATTGTTTCGACTTTATTAATTTGTGAAGTGAATAAAATCCAAAAATAGTAAATTTCATAGTAAGTATAAGTTTATAAAATTTGGAGATTTTAGTTTTAATTATTTATTAAAAGCAAACAAAAGAAAGAGTTTGTTTACTTATTTTTGATACGCGTAAGTATTATAAATAAGTTTCATTAGTAATATTAATTAAATAATTTTTTCGGGATAATTTCACTCATAATTTTGCAAGATAGAATTCTAATATTCTCTCGGAGTTGAAGAAAAAAAGAAATAGCAGCGATTTTTTTATTATTCCTCTTTTCGCTGATGTTTCGGTCTTGCTTAAGACCATCTTCTCCATGCATTTCTGGTTTTTTTTTTTCACTCTTCAATTCAATTATTTATTATAATTTGCTTTTATAAATGTCTTCAATTGAATTGAATTATTTTATTTTGGAGTAAATAAAATAATACTATTTATTATCTGTTTGTCGGTCACTCATCTTTAGGTCAAAGGCGATAAAAAACATCTTCATTAATATTGTTAACATATTTAAAGATTATAGGAAGCTTGACAACGATTTTTATCTTTGCCTTGAAGATGGACAATGTATAGTCCTCGAAACTGCCGACAGAGGGATAATAAATATTTCTGGCAGAAGTAATTTTTTTTTTTTCATTATTTTAATCGAAATAAATCAACGTCCCCCCTTCAATATTTTTTATTTTATTTTTATAAACTCAGCCCTAGAGCTCTCTGAAGATAGTCTTAACCAAGACCGAAAAGTCAGCGTATACCGTGATAATGAAACAAATAAAAATAACTGCCTCTTCTTTTTTTATTCACAGCCCTCAATGCCAATTTAAATTCAAAATTTTTGATTTCGTCTTTTTGACTTTATTTCCAACTTTTTTTTAAATTACCTTCAAGGTATCATGAACTTAATAATTACTAATTACTTGTCATGAAGGCTAAATTAGTGATTAATTTTTAATTTTTTTTCCTGACCTTGATTTCTCCTAAAAATTTTTAATCTTCTTCCATTCTATCCTCTTCAGAGATATTATGAAGATGGATAAACTTGATTGCTATTCCCCTTACTTATTACTTTCCTTTAAGCTAAGCTAATTAATTAATCTTTACGGGATTATGAAATCTCGTATTTATTTATTTAATTATGCAATTTTAAATTAAGTATCTGTTTATAAATTATTTATGATCTGATGAAGTTATCTAGTTAACAAATTGTTATTAATTGTTATGTTTCTTTCTCTCTCTATTTTATTCCGTTGTACTTATTAATATTTCAATTAGGCCTTTTAGTAACAGATGGCACCATTTTCGGCAATTATGCTTTGCAAATAGCGAATCTAAAAGAAATAAAATTTTTTTTTAATTAAAGCTTCTTTGGATAAGATAATACTAATCATATTTTTGGGAAGGAGGAATATTCTGCATATTTAAACTTTGTTCGCAATTATTTTTAAATTCTATTATTTAACTTTATCTGTCTCTCTAGACAGGAAACAAATTTTAACTCACTTTCCAACCCCCGTTGGTACAGAAGCTTCGCGGGTTCCTATCTTACAGCCTCGTAACTCTTTTTGTTTTGGAAACTTGTACACACACCAGATCATTTTACGAGGCCCATTTTTATTTTAGATTCAAGGGATCTCAAAACGTGTATTTCCGTTAAAATCTCGACATTGATTTTTTTGCGATTGCAATACTTTCTCATTATACAGTATGTTATATATATAGGTAAGAGAGAATAATACAAGACATATAAAAAAATAAAATAATTTTAAGATAATTATTTAAAATTCTTTTTGGATCTCATATTTTATTGATTATAAAATAAAATTTGGCTCTTTGGCCGATTTTAGTGAAAAGCTTCGAGGGCCTCCTTTTTGAGATCTTGTTCTCGCAGACTGACCATTTGCGAGACCCATTTATTACTTTTTTATTTTAAAATCAGGGGACATCAAAATGTGTATTTCCGTTGAAATCTCGACATCAATTTTTTTTGCAATACTTTTTCGCTATATAGTACATATAGAGATAAGAGAAAGTAAAAACGCCTGAATTTAAAAATACAATAAAAATAGAAAAATAATTTTTTTGAATAATATTTTGCGTTAATTAAAATAAAAGCGTGAGACGCTCAATGAGACTGAAAATATAAATAAAATAAAATGTTCAGTAATGGCCCTATGATTTGAAATTTCAATATAGCAAAATAAAACTCATACAAAATTGTTTATGAACAAATTTTGCTTGAAAAAAATTTTCATACTTTAACCTTCATCAGTCAATTAGAAGGGTCAATCAGGCTTTTTTATTGATTAGTTTTCTCCTGTTCCAGATTCTTTTTGTTCGCCAAATAATTTTTTCCTCTATCAAAGAGAGACCCCAAAAAAGGATTTCTTTTCTTTATTGGGAGGGATGACTTTTAAGAAATTTTCTATATGAAAAGCAAAAATCCAAATCCAATCCTTTTATTTTTAATATGTTTCATTCTATAAATGATTAAGAAAAATATAACAGTAACTAACAACAGTAAACTTATAAGTTTACCTAAAAGTTAAAATTTTTAAGAAATTATTTGTCCTCTACATTAGATGAAGATTTGGCAGGCTTAAGTCGGAAAATAAAAGCTTTTTCCTATTAATGATAAGAAAGGTTTATTTTCGGTCTGTCAACGTCGACATGTTCCGGACCTTACTCAGGCCTTTCCGGACATTGACGTTGTTCGGGAAAGATAAATCTTTTCCAAAAATTTCTCTCTTGATTGTTAAAAAATATTTAAACCGAACCTTGTCTATCAAGAAGGTGACGTTGACAAACTGAAAATAAACCTCTCTTATTATTAAGAAGAAAAGGTTCTTATTTTCCGACCTGCCAAATCCTCATCATATATATTATACAGCCTGCAAATTCCTCAATTCCTTAATATTAATACGATTTATTTTATTATCTCTGAAGTAGCTAGGATGTGGTCTCTTTAGGAACACCAAATTAATATTTTAACTCATACGACAATAAAAAATTACTGGAACAAATGATACAGTCTCAATTCCACGCCGGATTTTTGGCTAAGTTAAAAAAAATTATATCCACTCAAATTCGAAGAGTATCTGACGTGGTAAGCACAAGTTACCCGAGCTAAAGGCTTTTTTAAATCCTTTTATATAACATGATTTATCTATGTCTCACTAGGCCCTTAGAACTGTATTTTAAAAAACTTCCCGAAAAGTAGTGAAATTTTGTGCTTAGCTTCAGCAATGGGTGGTCAGATATTTATTTTTTATATAAATATCTAACCATTTTATGCTCTTTTTAGTGAATTTTTAAAAGCGTTTTTTCCCTCTATTTTTACTTTTTTCATCAGGAGTCAGTGACTGATTTTTTACCATTGGTCTTATCATAAATTTTATGCAGATCCTACAGTTTTTGTGAGAAGCAATCAAAATTTTCAATCATGAAATTTCAAATTTTTCGATCTGGTTCCAATACCTTCCTCTAAAATTGAATTTAAAAAACGGAAATTAGATTAAATTTCATTAATATTTACATTATAAGTATATATTATTTGTTTTAATTTGTTCTCCTCTTATGTTGAAATCACTAGGCATTAAAGTCTCTTCCAATTTTTTTACAGGTTCCAATCTCTCTCTCTCACCTTCATGAGGATACAGGGTCGTGGTCCTGGATGCTGTTGGGAGGAGTCCAGGATGGGCCTTTACCGTCCTGTTGGGAGGGAAGGTTGGGTCCCCAGAGGAAGGAAGGGCGCTGAGCCATGCTTGGCGTGCTTGCATGGAGCATGGAGCGTGGAGGTGCGCCGGGATTCGAACACCGGACTTCCGTGGTGGCCACAGGCAACGTGGCTTCCGGCTGACGCCGCCCGAGATTCACATCACCTATTTAATCACCAAATTAAATATTCCTATCAAATTAGTTTAATTTCACTCATACAGGAGATTAGATTTTGATTAGAAAATAAAAAAAATCTAATGTGATTATGAAGCCAGAGCTCTACCTCTGCTCTAAGCAACAGGAATAAGAGAGAAATTTCTAGTTGAATTTTAATGCAAATATTTTCTCTTCTAAGGAAGCTAATGAGTTGATCCTCGTTCATTTTAATACTCTTGAATTACTTTTCAAAATGCAGATAATATATATAATTATATTAGATGATTTTTTTGTTGGTGATATTTGAGAAAATAACATGAAGTTTCAAAGAAAACAGGAAAAATAGAAAAAAAACATTAAATAAAAATTTTGAAAGTAATTTCAATCAAGAACAAGTTGCAAAAAACTAACTCTCTGGACCATACAAGGAGGACATTTTTTTGACACCCCCACCATCTCTAAACCTGAAACCTGACCTCTGCTCTCAACCCTGTATTTCCAGGTCTTGCCAATTCTCCATTTTGATAACAAAATTTTTAGTGAAAATATTTGTTTTTTCTTACTTATTATATTTTTTTTTACCTGCAAAACGTTGGTGGTCTCACTTATCAGGGTATCATCTTGTAAAAAAAAGAGAAGCGAGACAAAAAAGTGACAAGAGAGAGAGGGGAATACAAATCTTTTGTAAGAGATTTACCTCTTTTTTGTCAATAAAGTTCAGTACATATAAATTTTATCATTTTCTCCTTGCCCCTAAAAGCCCCGTTTTTGACTGAAGAAAATGTGGCCAGCTCTCCTCTTAATCCTATGGGACAAAAGCGGAATATTAATTTAATGAAATTTAAAAAAAAAAATAATATTCAAACATTTTTATAGAAATAATAAACAAAATTCTCTGGACCACCGAAAGCAGGCTGCACAGTTATCACTATTAATTGTAATTATCTAATTGCCGGAAAAAAATAATAAGAAAATAAATGTTAAATTTCATGCTTTTATTTTAGCCATAGTAGATCTAATCAGCATTTTAAAATCTTTCGTTGGCCTATTATTATTTTGAATAAATGACATCAATTACTCTCCCTTCACACAGTTACATTTTAAGAAAAAAAACTAGTATAATTAAAATAATAAATTTTACGTCAATATATACTAAGTATATAGGCGTCTAGCGACTTTAAAAAATCTCATTTCATTTGTTTATTTAACAGACACGGATAAATAAATAAAATCTATTTATATTAAAAAAAAATTTACGAAAATTGGACAGTGACAGATACGAGAACACGTCTAATGATTAAGGGCGTGCCATTTGTATTATCTTATCGGTTACATGAACGGACAGAGTGGAAGGAGTGGGTTTCTCTAATTTATTCATTTTGAAAAATCTACAAGGAATAATTCAAAAATTTAATATTTTTTTTTTGTAGGTTTATTGAATTTTAAACTTTTTGCAATTCAAGTCAAAAATTTAATTCTAATTTATTAAAATTAAGAGATTCAATGATGCAAAGGTGATATAATTATCAATATTATTCACTTTGGCTCTCTATATTCTTTTTATTTATATAACTCGAGAGCTTATTTTTCAAGGATGGTCTATTCTCCGTCCTCTCTCGTTCATATTATATTTGAAATTAATTGATAGCCAATATAATTAAATAAATTATCGCTCAGAAGGGGAAGCAAGCCAAAATGTGCTTTTCAAAATTCATCATTCAATTGATTTTATTTTTTTTTATAATATAAATAAATAAACGAGAACTATTTTTTCGGTATATTTTGCCCCACTAGATATTAACGAATGTTAACCAATCAATAAATGAAATTTGTAATAAAAAAAAAAAAATGAATCTTTTTTAATTCCCTTTCTTTAATTTTTTAAAAATAATAATTTCAATAAAATTTTAATTTAATTATTTGTTTATTGTTATTTTGAGTAAAATAAGAACATTATTATTCATCAAATAAAATAAATTTTGAGTCTATTGGATTCGAACTCGGGCCAGCAAAAATATAATTAATTAATATGTTTTGTGGGAATATTTTTGTTGGGGGATTATGTGACCATCTACAATTTATTAATCTTAACCAATTCAACCATCCGATTATTACTATAAATAAATTCTCTCTTCACAACTTAAATATACCATTTGGAAGGCCAAATTTAATTTCTAATTTCTTTAAAACTACGGCGCGTTAAACAAATCGCCATGAGAGAGATCTTTTTTTTGGCCTCTAGATTTACCCCAAAAAATAGCATCGCGAGTCCCCCCTTTGTTTTGTTAATATTCAATATTTAATTGACCGTCGGACTGTGGGTTACGTTTTAATTAGTTAAATTTATGAGAACACTTTTGTGATCAATATCAATTTTTTATTATTTACACATTTTAGCTTTTGATGCTGGATGAAGGCGCTAATGAAAATTAAAAATATTTTTTCAAAAAACGGCTGATTTTCATGTTACAGCCTTTATGTTATAATAATTCATTACTATTTGAATAATAACTTGGAGAAGGAATGGCCTCAATAGGAACATTTAGAAGAATACAGGTGAGACAGGGCTGTATGGACTCCGGTTTCACCATAAATTTGACTAAAAATTTTCATTCTTCTTAAATTTATATCACCATTTTAAGAAAATATCATATCGGTTATCGGTTCGGCTTTTGGAGAGTTACTAAGTCAGTGACATTCTAAATTCTTTATTTTAATTAGGGAGATTAATAATTTAAATTAAAATTTCATTTTCATAATCAAGTCTCTCCTTTAGTGCAGAGGTAAAGCTCTTGAACTAAGAATCAGTAGTTTGCTTTCCATCTATTTAAAATTATATATGGCGAAAAATATTTAAAAAAATTATTTTAATACACTTTGATTAGAACCATAAGTGCCATGTGACGTTTTTTCTCATTTTTTTTCTCACCACTTTCAATTATCATCAATATCAATAATAAAGACCAAAATGCCCTTAGATATATATTTATTAATTTAACAAAAAAAAAAAAAAAAATTAATGACAATTTTCTTTTTTACTAAAATGCACTTAATTAATTTCATGTCTAGGAATATATAACATGTAACAACATAACAAAAGATGCTCGGGACTAAAAACCCACGCAAATAGGAAAACCATGCCGTCATCATTTGAATAAAGAATTAACTATTTTTTTTTTATTATTTATGTTTTCGATTTCGCTTATCTAAAAAAAAAAAAAAATACCTAAAGCAATTATCTTTTGACATATTGTCTTTTTTTTATTCCCTCTACTTTTTAGGTCATAGAAGCTAATCAGGCTAAAATAAAAATGTCGAAAATGCCAGTCTATATTTAGTTGGGAAGAAGTCCGTCCTGTAAAAAAAAAAAAGCGTAATTCGGTGAAGTGGATAGATGAGAGACCATCAATATCGAGGGAGGGGTGGGGGGACGTATATTCATTTAAATTGAAATAAAAAGTGATTAATCATGTTAATTGTGGTGTTAGATTACCTCAACCAGGGCTAATCAGCGACCTACGTAAAAAAAAAATATATGTTAATGTCTGAGGTTGTCAATCTCTCCCCCTACCCCTCTCTTTTCACCCAGTCACATTTGCACCCCCACCCCCAAAAATGAATATTTCATAACATGCTATAGAGAGAGAGAGAGAGAAAGTTGAGCGTGGTTTTTAATGGGAGTCCACAAAAAAATTCTTAATTGCTTCTGAATGACATTTGGTCTGGTCTGGTCTGGTCGTTTGACTCTTTTCGGTTCGGCGAGCAAGAGTCGCATTTTTTGATTATTATTATTATTAAATCATCTCCTTCACTCACTCATTCTTTCTTTTTTTTTTAAATTATTAAATCAGCGAAGAATTCTATTTATTTTGTTTTTCTTTTCAATTCGTCATTCCTCCAAAAAAATTAGTGCTTTTACAAATAATAATATTTTTTGGAATTGATAAAGCCAGCCAAGAAGAAAGTAAAGAATCAGGTTAATATAATTAACTTGATCAGAACCGACGTTTCGATTCTAGATTGGGACTATCTTCAGGTTGATCAATCTATCAACTTAAAAATGTTTTTAATTTGGCTTGAAGATGCTCCATTTGGGAGGATAAAAAATATTACCAAGTCTCATCATTTTATTTGTAAATATTTCGACCGGCATAACACCATGCCATTTTCATTATAAAAATATGACTTCGAGGGAGGGCCCACATCAACCAAAATTTTAGAGAAGCAAGATACACTCATCCACACGAGCGAGCGTTTTGTTTGCAAAATGTTTTTTCCTAGATTAATTGATTTTAAGAGCCTGAAGATGGTCTAAACTAGGAGAGAAACGTCACTTTTGATCAAATAAATTATATTGGCCTGTTGGTTTCTTTTTTCCTTAAACAATTGTTTGCAAAAAAGTACAAGTTAAATTGAAATTATTGAATTTTTTGATAACTTTATTTATTCAAAAAGGAGTAGTTAGGAAAAACATTTGCTCACTAACTCGTGAAGAGCTTTGATAAAACCTGAATGAGTATACAGGCTTCTTCAGAATACTTTGGAGTCAGAATATCCTCGTTAAGACTTCCAATATCTCACTTCTTGTTGTTTGCGATAATTTCATTTTTTCTTTTTTCACTTTTAAATTATGGAGATCTTAATTATGTGCACGATATTCATAAATTAACATTCAATTTAAAATATTTTTTTATTTATGGAGTTTGTTTTGCTTTATATAATAATTCGTACTTTCCCGACTTGTTATGAAACAACTAAGATATGGAAACTATTACTACCAAAATTTATAAAATTGGCTACCAATTAATTTTCTCAGATGCCAAAAAAGACATAAACTAATTCCTATTTTTTTTAGAGGATCTAAATCAGGACTGCCAGAATTTATTTATCACGAGGAAACAAAACTTTATATAGAGGCAATGCACATGGTAAGTGGCCTCAACATTTATAATTAATATAAAGTAATATTATTTTTAATCTAACAATTTAGACTCCAGGGAAAGCCAGTGGCAGCAAATGCATAGTCTTTGGATGCTTTGGTGTCAAATAAAGTTTATTTTCTCATCTTCAGTTTGTTATAGTTCAATGCATTGCCCAAGTCATTCAGGCCTAGTCCTCGATTGCCTTGTCTATATATCTAAATATGGGGATCTCCATTCGCACATACTCCTGATAGGAGAAATATTTTCTTCTACCAAATTGAGCATGCACGGACAATCGTATTTTTCCCTACATTTCCCTGCAAACTAAATGAGTGTTTAATAGATTACAAATAAATTTTAATTCACTCTCTCGTTTCCTGTCCTCCAGGGATCCCATCTCGAACAGTTCCAGAAGATCCTTTAAGGGACAGTATGACTGTAGAAACCCGTGCACACTTTTTTAAAATATACTTATTTTTTTACATTTTTAGGGGGTGGGGGAGGGGTATGATTGACTGTTAGGATTCGTTCATCTGTTCTGAACATGTTATTAAAATTTACATTTGAATAATTTTATTTTTTCATACTTAAAAATAATTAAATGTCATAAAATAATGAAAGAGATTGCAACAGAAAAAAATTTAATACGAATGCCTCTTTGTCAAATTTTACATCAGTGTTTATGACATTTGTAAAAAAAAAATGAGGATTTTGGAAAATTAAAAAATTAATTATAATTTTATTTTTTTAATCTGAAATGAATTACTAACAATAATTAAGAGTATCTTAAACAATTAAATGCTTACCTCTTGTCCTGCACATATTATGAGTATCAAAAATAAATAAACAAACTCTATTTATTGTTTCGTTTTAATTAATAATTAGGAGAGCCTCATAAATTTCTTAGTAGGTAAAACACTAACATATTAAATTGGATGATTTTGGTTTTCATGTATCCTTTAATTATCTTTTCAGACGAAAGAAAATATGGAGTTTGTTAGCTTCATTTTGATACTCATAATATATTAGCAATACTAGTTGCCGTTGATATAAATATTTCTTTTCATTGACTTAGGCAAAGAAAAAAAATCTCAGGAAACTAAACCCAGGAGCTCTGGGTTGCTGACTCACTATTCTATCATTGTGAATGCAGGACAGGCTGGTATCTTTTTTAATATGTTCATGTTGGGTAGACTAATAGAATAAAAGGAAGCTGCGCAAACTTTTTATAAGCATCTGGGAGCTAAAATGTCGAAATTTTTTTCTAATTTCTTCCATCCTGATTAATAGAAAACTTTTACCCCTAGCAAAGAAACAATCGGCGTTTTCCTTTTTCTTAACCCAATAACGAGGAGCAAAGTTAAAAAATAGAAATCCAAAACCAAATCTTTAAGGGTTAATGCCCCCTGAAATAATTAATAATAAGAAAAAACAAATACTCATTTGTGTAATTTCCCAAAATTTATCTCGATCCATTATCTTGAAAGCTGTGAGGTTTTTAACGAGCTACACCCCAGAACAGAACGCTTCGAAAAACAAACACTTTAAGCGGTCATGACACGGTTCAAAGTATATAATAATAAATAAACTCTTCTAATCCTTTTTGTAAAATGACCAGAAAGTAGTCTAAACCGTTTTTTTTTCTCTTTAATTAAAAATTGTGCTGACAAATACTTAAAGCGGTAAAATCATATCAGGTGGAAATTATTATTATTATTGGTTCATTATATTTACAACTTGAATGAGATCTAAAAATTTCGGTAAATCGAGATCTCAGCTAGAGAAGAAATGAAATCTAAACGTCATCGTTCATCTCTCTTGGAAAAAAATAAATCTATATTGCGAGAAATTGGAAGATTTCTAAATATTATTGCAAGTGTAAATGTTTCTTTATAATTGCAATAGAAAAGCTCAGAACAAGAAGTTTATTTATCAGTCTCTCTATGAAAATTTGAAAATTTTTTAAACTTTAAACTGTACTGTAAGACATGAACGGAGAGGAAGCTATTCGAGTTGTCTTCCAAACCTACCATATATGCTATGTAAATTTAGGGCGAATGGACATTAAGCGTAGCATTCAGAATTGGAATTGTAGTTGCATTTCAAATTATGTTGGTGTGACGTCATGACAAGGGTGAACATTGCCCTTGGTGGAAAACGACCTCCTGGATTATACTTTTGAAAAAATCGGTGATCGATCATTTACAAAAAATAGAGCTAATGTTAAATATTCATTAATTGGTGTAAAAAGAATAATTTATATTAGTTTGGTTTTTATTTTTATAAACACCAAGATAATGAATAATAGCCCAAAAAATTTTTGTTTTCCATGACCAGTTTCAATTTCTTTTTTTTTTTTTTGATCTCTTGACAATATAATTATTAAATCTAAAATTAAATTACTTATTTATAAAAATACCTTTATAAACAAATTCTTCATAAAAATTTAGAAATATGCCGTATTGATATGTAAAAAATTTGTTGTATATAAAACCTGGAGAGGCTGAATATGGGCCGAAACCGGCGTTGAAAATAAAATTATTTTTTGGATTTTTTATTCATTATTTTGCTTTTTATAAAAATAAAAACCAAACTATAAAAAAAATATAGTTAATTATACTTATTTCTATTTAGCCATATATTTTTGTTTGTAAATGTATAAAAATAAATTCTATTCATAATAACCCTCCCCCCGCCCCCTTTGGTCAAGAGGTTAAAGATATTGACTGTGTAAATATTGATAACCTTCAAAGCCAAAGGGTGTGGGCTGGGATCCCAGGGAGTCTGATGGAAATTTATTTAAATCACAATGGATGCCAATTGATGGATATTTAGTATCGTAAATAAATCTAATATATATATCATTTAATGTTTATATGGCCTCAGATGCCGAAAAAACAAAAAAATAATCTCTTGGTTGCTCTGTAAAAAAAGGTATGTTCTGATTAATATTTTTATTTCCAATAATCAATAGAATATTTATGTGGGAGGG
>JAAAKE020032559.1:0-27216 GCA_010014785.2 Anisolabis maritima | reverse complement strand
CACTTCCAGAAGAGAGATTTGTTCCGAGAGTTGATCAAATTAAGATATTTATATCTTATAAATCCAATAATTGATCAAAATGATATATATATATATATGCCTAAAGCTTAAATATTAATATAAATATCTATAGCTGATGTGATTTCATGAAAGTTTAGCATAACTGAGAAATGCAGCTATTCTTTTTTATTTAAATTTATACCATCTAAGCTGCCGTTTCGGTCCTGGACCATCCATAGAGCAGGAAGAAAGAAATTTGACTCTTAAAATAGATATCAGCATAATAGCAAGCAATAAGGGAAGGGGCACTAACCATAAATTATATAGATATACACAATAGGCAATCAGGCATGAAAATGCATTTGCCTTCCCCGGATATATATTTTCTTTAACTCTAATAATGACTTTTTTCCGACTCTAAACATCGTCCATACCCTGAACAGAAACATCAGCTGAGAAGAAATTAATTTAAATTAAAAAATTGTGATTAAACGAACATCATACACCTTTCTCTTATCTAAGGCAAGGAAAGCAGAATCATATGCTATCACTTTGCGTCGGGTAGCCTTTCAATGTACAGCCAATTTAATCAATATCGTTACAGTAGTTTAAGAAAATAAAAAACATACATGAGTAAAGTGGGCAATTTGGGAGGTGAGGGAAATAAGGGTTTCATTTCAACGATAATCTAATAAATAATTGTTTTATGAATTTTAATCAAAATCGTTAGAACTAATTTTTAGAAAATCGAAAAAAACATCAGTAAAATACTAATACTCTTTATCCAATTTTATTCAAAAGTTTCGAGGTGCAAGTGACATGGGTACCTAGCTTAAATATAGAGTTTGAGCCTCGAAAGTTTTTTGAGAAAACATTTATTAAATTTTTTATGATGATCACAATCAGAATAGTGAAGGTCATTGCAATAAAAATAAAAAAATCTTTGTGAGGTTTCTTTGTTAATTGATCAAAATTGTTGACATTTTGACTGAATATTCAAGCCTTCAGTCTTTTAAAGGAATAGTTGCATTCAGAAAGATTTTTGTTTGCTGGTCATCTTTTGTATGATCAAAATTTTATGTGAGATTGATACTGGATCAGAGCTGTAGTTAAGTCTAAGGAAAATACCCTTCTTAACTGGGAGCTAGTATTCCCGGCATGAGGCTCCTCATTCTGCGGATGTGGAGCATCGATATGGCACTAAAAACCTGCTATTGTGTTACACCCGTATGAATAAAAATACTTGCTTTTTCTTTTATTGATTTTAATAAAATTTAATAATAATTTTATTTTTACATCCAAAATATATATATATATATATAGCAGCGAAAGACTCTAAATCCCTCTTTCTTTTTTTTTTTAAAAAATAATTTTAAAACAATTTCATAATTTATTCCGCAGTTTTAGAGGGGAAAAAAACTTTTTATAAAAGCTCAAAATTTTCTTCAGACTTTAATAAATAACTTTTTTTTAGGATGATACCGAGAGTATCCCATTTCCAAATGATGAAAAAGAATTTAAACTACCTTTCCCACATGATAAAATAAAACAAATAAAAGTTGAAATTGAAGAGGCTCCATCATCGGCGACACCAGCACCTCCACCTCCACCTCCGCCTCCTACATTGCCAATTGTAGAGACTGAGAAAAAAGAAAAACTTAAAAAAGTAATAAAGAAAGAAAAAGAAAAAGAAATCAAGGAAGAAATAATTAAAGAAAGCAAAGAAATAAAAAAAGAAAAAGAGGAAGTTAAGGAGAAAAAAATACCAAAAGAAAAAAAGGAACTTAAAGAAAAGGAAGTGAAAGTGAAAAAAGAGTCAAAAGACACTCCAATAAAAGAAGTGAAAAAAGAAAAAGAAAAAGAAAAAGAACCAGAGAAGGATTCGACATCATCTAAAATTCCAAAACTACGTTTAAAAGAGAAAAATAATCGAGAATCGCCGGCAAGTCGACCCACAACACCTCTAACAACGAGAGAACGTCGGGCAAGTGTCGGTAGCAAACGCTCTTTAAGAGGTTCAATAGTAAAAGAAGAAAGTCCAGGACAATCAGCAACTCCCCCACCTACCAAGAGACGACGAATTTGAAGAAGGGTTAGGCAGTTAAACTGCCGAAAAATGCCCTTCTCCTCTCTTTGACTTTTAATCGAAATATAAAGTCAGAGAAACTTCTAAATTAAATATAAAGGTAGCGTCCAAATGAGTCAGATAACGCAATTCCACATCACTATTTTAATAAAAAAAAAATAAAGTAAAAAAAAAATCCATATTCAATTCTCAATTTCTTTTATAAGTCTATAGTCTTGAACTTAGTTCTTAAAATTCCAAAAAATTTTAGATATTTCATTTCATTATTTTATAATTTATTATTTCCTCTTCAATTATCAATCCATAAATATTTGTATAAACATTTGGCTCCTGTTTTTTAGTTATATAACGTTATCAAACGAATTTATCAAAAAGTTTCTAGATGCTCATTAAATAAACTAATATATATCCGAGAGTCTCGTCAAAGAAAATATTTGAAATTCAGACATAAACATTAGAAAATATTTTCAATATATATGACATCTTTAAATTACCATTTCCTTTCCTTTAGGCAGATGTGTTTGTTGATCAAAAGAAATTTATGTCTGAGGATTAAATAATAAATTTCATAAAAATCCAATCAATAGAATTTGCTCTCCAGCATCCCCAGACTGACAAACGGACATCTATATTCGTGTTACAAATAACTTAATTTGTGATTATCTATAAAAATCTCAAAGTCTAAAGTAATATGATAACAATACCTCCCTTTCTATTATCCTTGAGACGGTCGGAAAAAATTATTTTTTAAAACAGTAAAATATTAAATCCCAATTCTTCGGAATTTTCAGGAGAAAAACATAATGAATTTACAAAAAAATTTCAATAAAAATACGGAGATCTTTGGCCTGAAGTTCTCCGAATTTTTATATTATTCGTCATCTATAGTGACTTAATCTTAGTGGATTTATCTAAAAATGTTATGTTGATATGTATGTGTCTTTTTTAAGCCTAATTTTAAATATGAATTTATGGAACTTTTATATAAAAATTTTTAATAATAAAATGAGAAGAAAAATCTTTGTCTCTCTGTCTTTTTCATTAACTTTCCTTATAATCTTTCAAAGCCAATTTCTCAATGAATTTTTATTATGAATTTCATATTCAAATTTACCATTTAATTTTAATCTCTTTGTGAAATGAGTATAGATAGGTACTTATACTTAAAACTCTATTCAAATAAAGAAAAATGATTAAGATGACTAAAATGAGTAGGAAACCGGAATAAAACATTTTTTTTTTTAAATTAGGAAATTTGTTGACATTTTGACGTCTTCCTCCCTAAGAAATGTCTTAGCTATAGCATGTTTGTTTTTCATACTCTTCTGCTTAGACGGTTATATTTAAAAACTTACTCTCAGGGCCCTTGTTAAGACATTATAGCAGGGGAGAGGGGGATGGGAACGTTGAAAATACCAACAAAATTTTGCTAACTTAAAAGTGTTGATCTAAAATGCCAGCAAAATTTAGGCCTACAGGGAGAGTCATTGTGGCCGCAGTTAAGAAGAAAGAATTTTCTCTCTATTTCAGTGATTTTACGAAAGTAGTTTGGTACTGTGAGAGTCCTTGTTCAAATAGAATTTTTGTTAGTACAAATTGAATCGGATGAAATTACTCAGGTAGAAATAAATATAAGGGGCTAGGTAAGAATAAACGAACAAGAGGGGTAGGAGATAGGAAATAAAATAACCTCATCTTTGATGAGCTGAAAGATCGGTTTAGCCACTAGTTGTTATAAGGTGTATGGCTTTGAACAGAAAAGTATTTTAAGTAAATACTTATGTATATGGGGATCCGGGCAAATATACGGTGCTCTGTAATGAAAAAATAAAAATAATTACATAAAAAGTAAAAGTGAATAAGACATTTTTACTTTTTTAAATTTAATTTGCTCTCGACGAGGGAAAGGAAAGCTATTAACAAAATCTTTTATTAGGTCGCTCTTTTAATAAAATTATTTTCTATAATTTAATTCAGTTCTATTATATAAAATTCAGAAAAAAAAATGTTATTTCGTTGTTTATGGTAGTTTGGAAATAGGTACAACCTGGTGAATTGCTGTTTGCTTTTCCTCATCATGTCAGTTTTTTCTTTTTTATAAATAAAGTTAAAAATTGGATTTTTTGAAATATTTATTAAGAATAATAATAATAATTAATATTCGAATATAATATTTTAAGATTTTAAATTAATTTTTTTGTACATATCTAACTATTTTCCCTCAACCAACAGTGCCTGAAATAACAAAAAAAAAAAAAAAAAAATCGGTTCAAAGACAGTAATAAGTAATAATAAATGCATTTGAAAATTTCAAGCAGGACTAGACCCTGATGTTAAAACAAAAATATAAACTAGACAAGAAGTAATTAGAAATTCATTTTTTTTAAAATATTAAAAAATAATATTGAAAAATTATATTTTGTTTTTTGTTTTTTGACTTAAAATAGGAACAATAATGGCATTGATATATATATATTGCACAGAGAAATGCCATTTTTAAAGCTAGAACGCCAAACAATAATCGTCTATTATATTCTATAAAAGGTAACACGATGCAATGCAATCTAATGCTTCTAATCTCACTTTTTCAATTATACAAATTTAGAATAAACATTTTTGAACCAATAGCGCATTTTCATTTTTGGTTTTCCTCATTTGAATTACGATATATATAGAATAATGAAAAAAATATATATAATGATGTTTCAAAGATTTTACACTTTTACTTTATCTATGATAATCTATGAATGAAATAATTTACTGGATGTGCGGGAATCGAACCGAGGTTATAATACACCGGATTGACTTCCGCAAGTTCCTCGATTTTTTTCATTCATGAGTTTAAGATAAAAGTGTAAAAATTATATTTTCTAAAAATTGTAATTAATACTTATCATTATATTTAATGATGTTTTTATATATACGTATATATCTAGACACATTTTTTGAGGAAATATTAATTTTAAAAATTATATAAATTAGACAATGATTTAGGCAATTCTAAAATAATTATTTATTAAAATTTTGTCGAATTTATTATTCCAAATGTTTGAAATAGTGCTGAGAAATTTAAAAAACTTTGACCGTTTAACCGATTATTTGTTTTTAAAAATTTGAATTGGTTAAAATAAATCAGATAAAACAGGACAAAATATTGTCAACTAAAGAAATTCCAAAATTTCATTATTTTCCTTATTTATTTTTTTCCCAACGGGACATTTTTTAACGTATTTAAGTTTTAAAAGCCCCTGTATCTTATTGTAGAGGAAGAGATCTCGTCTCACCTTCCAAAGATCAGTATTTCGCTTCCCGTCTTGAGCGAGAAAAAATTTATTTATATTATATTGGTTACCAATTAATATATATAATAAATGGCCTCAGATGCCGAAAGACTTAAAAAAAAATGTTTTAAAAGTTGATTAATTGTCCCAGTTAATTTGGAATTGAATAATCGACAAAAAATTTAATAAATAATTAATTTTTTTTTACAAGATATAATTTTCAAATCTGCGTGAAAAAAAACAGAAAAATATTCACAATAAAGAGAATAAAATCTGAAAATATTTGGCAGGTTTGGTTTTCATAATACATTTGTAAAATTTGGAAAGAATATGTATATCTATGTATTTTTAAAAAGAAGTGATATTATTTTTTTGACAATTTGATGCCTACCCATAGAAAATTTGAAATTTTTATTGTAATAGAAAAATTTTAGTTTCTTGCTCTGAGATTTTATTTAAAGAATATTTTTAAAAAAATACTATAAACTTAGGATTCTAAATAGTTTTACATTTAAAATTAACTCGTTAATATTCTTATTCTCTTTTTATAATACTAATCTATCTTTAAATAAAAAAATAAATGAGTTTATTTAAAAATTAACCAAATAAAAAATATTTCACTTAGATGTATATAAGGGAATTTACTTTATTTATTGTTTATGAATTTGAGGGAATTAAAGATAATTACCAAATTTTTATTCATTTATCCCAGAGTGCAAGAACTGGGTGATAAATTCTAAAAAGCTTTTTTCTAACAATTTGAAGTGAAATTAGAGACTTTATTAATTTGAAATGCGAAGGATGGATAATAAGAATATTAAAAAATGCCATTTGTTTCCTTAGGATTAAATTTTCTTACAAAAAACATCGAAGCTATGACGCGAGTTTTTTTATTTTCAAAGCAAATATAAAATTAAAGAAAAAAATTATTTTGATAAATAAAGAGATCAAATAATTAGAATTTAAAAAATAGAGACTTGATTTCTTGGTCTAAGTACATGAGAACAAAAAATTTATTGAGAGGGATTAAGTGGAATGTGGGAACAAAAATATAAAATTCCTTGAAACTCGAAATAATAATTATACCAATTTTAATTTAGTTCTTTAATAAACAGAATGTCCTATTTGAAATTATGAGATAATGTATTCAATAAAAAGACTGCAACGAACACTAAGTATTGCGTTCCAAGCTGATATTTCGACCATCTTCAGAGTCGGCTGGCAAGGACTAGTCTTTCTATCGTTATTCTGTGAATACCTTCTTTTTCATTTTGGTTCTTGTCAGGCAACTCTGAAGATAATCTAGATCTAAGGTCGATATGTGAACATGGCATTCAATAATAAAACTAAATAAATTTTTTTTGCCTTCATTATCTCAAAAGAATTCTAAGAGACAGACACATGAATATATTTTAAATTCTGATTGGCAAATTTTTAAATTTTTTTCTGATTCTTGTTTGTTCTATCTCTCATCATTTATATTTATTTCTATGTTTAATTATATCACCTCAGCAGATGAATATTTTGATATAAAAAATTATGCCTGGATAATTTGTATCGTAATTAATATATATTGTATAGTTTAAAATCTATATGGCTTCAGATGCCGAATTAAAAAAAGGGATATTTTTTTGTTTTTAATAGTGAGAATCGACAATATATATTGCTTTCTCTAAAAAACGTTAAATATATAAATAATTAATTTTAACGAAAAAATATTTATTTTTATGAAATTTGACTTAAAAAAATAGATTTCTAAACCAAGAAATAATATATTCTTAGTTCCAAATTCATAAACTTCTTTAAATCCAATTCAACTTTATATCAGCATAGTAACATATTGATGAAATCGATTTAAAACCTTCTCTGTTTATGTTTTTGGAGTTGAGTTCACACATTATCCTCTAAACCCTCTTGGGAAACCCTTATATCCGAAATGTATAAATTATAAGATCAAATATAGAAATATTTACATTTTAACAAAAAAAAAAAAGAAATATATAAATATATTTATAGTTCGTCCCTGGGAGACAAATACTCAATTCAGGCGGACGTACAAATGACGTCAAATGATTATATTGTCAAAAAAGGCCGTTGATGATGAAATTAATTATATATATATATAAATAGATGTATATGTTGAATTTTATAAATCAAGCATTCCAAAATATATACTTAGAAAAAAATTATTTTTAAGCTCTCATATATGAACAACAAATATTATAATAAGACACCGATAGGGAAAAGCACTCGCTTCTAAATATATGTAAATGTATATATAAATATTTGGTCAACGGATCATGTCTCGAGGGATTTGGACGCATAAAATTGAATCAATTCTATCTAAATAAATATATTTATATATTTTTAGTGGAATAGAGCACCAATTTAAATTGAATTCAGACCTCTAAATTTATGGCTATATTCCACAAGATCTAAAAGTAGACAATAAACGAAAAAACAATGAGATATATATATAATTTTTATTTTATAGAGATATCATGACAGTCACTTATTCTCTCTATATTATCAATAATATTTACGTAATTTTTTTTATATAAATATAGATTTATATATTTGTTTAAATAAATATACACATCTATATTTATCTAATTGTAAAAACCTTAAGCGCTTATTGCCATAGATTACTGGTAAGTGTGTTGCCAGTTTGTTGAAAGAAGGGAGGCTGTTGTTGGCCTGGAAAACTCGATGTGGTTTGTATCGTTCCTGAAGCAGGTGGAGCGCCTCCCAAACTCATCCTGGCCATTTGTTGAGGCAACTGAAAGAATAATAATTAGATTCGGTAATTAAGGTAAGGACTAGAAATATTTTATAAGAATAGTGGAGAAGAGAACCAGGAAATTATTCCGTTCATCTTATACAAGTAAATCTTGACGTTAGTTGTCTTCCAGATTAGGATGATGAAAGTGGACTATATCTAGAATTAAAATATATTAATTTTTTTTACAAGCCGCGAACTCTAAATAAGTAAATATTTTTTTACAGCGTCGCGAACTCTAAATAAGGGGGGCTGGCATAAAGAAGACATGTCAACCATAGCTTGTGTAATTCATGGTCGCCATCGACATACTCACTTGATATGAGTCTCTGAATGATGAATTATTTTTTTATGTAACAAATTTGGAATAAATAAGAAAAAGTTATGGCTGTATTGGAATTTTAATATATGAGAAGGCAGGTTCAGTAATATTCAGCCTTTGGATGCTAAATAAAAACTCAAATTTGAAATGTTTAGAACAAGATTTACTAGTTCAACATCAGACCAATTTGATCGTTGTATTTATGCCCAAAGAAGCTGAGCTTGTATTTGAAATACAATATATACATATAGCGAGAATGTTGTTAATTTATTGTACAGTTTCTGATCACCTTTGGAAATAAATACAACGATCAAATTGAACTGATGATGAACTAATAAACCTTGTTCGAAATGTCTCAATTTTGCATTTTTATTGAGCAACAAAAGGTTGCCGGCTTATTGCTGAACCTACCTTCTCAGCTATTAAATATCTAACTCTCTTCTCTCTTCAATCATTTTTAATAGGGGCTAAGTAAGACGTTGTGGTTATTCTAGAGAGTAACTTTCCTGGAATTTTTTCATGGGATCATAGTGGGGTAAGTTCCTGTTTTTTCCCCCAAGAGGAGGCGTTATTTATAAAGTTTGATAAATTTTTGCCTTGAGGTGAAATTGAACCCAATTTGCATGAAAATCAGAAACTTAACTGTTTTATCCCATTATCGCCTCCTCAAAATAACTAACTATTCAATTCAAAGTTATATATTAACACAAAACAGGAGAAAACTTCAAATGAAGTAGTACTTTACGATAGGTTTACTACTTGGAGTAGGGTTTTCGAAAGTTTTGTGACATTCTATTATTTTTAATCAAGTCAAGAGAAGAAAGAAATGGTGAGGGAAGTAGAAAGCAGATTGCAGCAACTGAAAGAAAACCTTTGGATGCTAAAATGCGATCGAAGACGTATCGGACAAAATTTATTTATACATCTTCAGTTACTTATAGGCTATTGTAATTATGCCCAAGTTTATCCTAAACGTCTCCGTTCGGCTTTGGCATCCAAGGGCTTCTTTCATTTGCTGCAATCTGCCTTCTTTTTCCCTCGCCAACAGTAACTGGCAACTAATCAATAAGGAAGAAAAATATTATGTGATAACAGTTTAAAACAATAAGCTTCGTCAATTTTTTATATTTATATTAAATATTACAATCTAATCCCTTTGAGATAAATTTTCTTTGATAATTTAAAATTCCTTAATTATTATTAATTAATATCAGCAAATCTTTAAAAAAATTTCTGAAAATTTTTATTTTTATAGAAAAAATTTATATATAAAGATAGAGAAAGGGAAATTAAGATCAAGTAATTAGTGAATATATTATAAGTTGCATGCGAATATTTGAAATGCAAAAAATAAAAAAATCTAAGAAGTTATATATTTTCTATTCAAAATTTAAAAAATTGAAGATCAGAGAAAGAAGAAAGAAGAGGAAACGTCGTTTGAATCCGCAATTGGAAGATTGAAAGAAATATTTATGAAAAGTGAAAAACTTACCTTAGCAAGATTGGCAGGAGTCAATTCAAACATGAGGTCTTCAGGTCCAGACTACTCATGCAAACAAAATACAAGCAAACGTTAAACAATCACTACACTCTATATTCAAAATAAAGAAACAAAAACAAATTGATATTTATTAAAAATAAATTATATTCCTAAACATTAAATGCAAACACTCCAATTAATTGTTATGTATTTCATTGTATTGTCTCTCCTTAATTTTATTTAAAAAAGACTTAATGGATATGATTATATAAATATTTTCAACAATAAGAAATAATTTTCTTCAAATGAAATCTTAAACTCTTCAGGAGATTAATTTACTGGATGTAACATTCACATGGCATAAATAAAATGAAGACTTGCGCAAGTGCCTCATTTTTTTTCTTTAGGAGTTAGAGTAAAAATTTAAAATCGTGAAATAATTGTAATTAGAAAGTTCTTATACAATGACTGACAATATTGAATTCACCCCTAACTCTGATTAATTTAATTTTATTAATTAAATTAATTAATTATTAAAGAAAATTTTCGGGCTTTGTCTCAATAATTTAGGGGATTTTCTGTAAAAACAATAAAATAATCACACCTAAAAATCGAAGGGATAAGACTGGCAATTCACCCTATTTTGAAACAATTTAGAAAATAAAGTATTAAGATAAAAATATTATGCAGTTTAGAAGAAATTATCAACTTGAATATTAAAATGTAATTTTTATTTTTTATAATTCAGAATTTTTTGTTTGCAAAATAGTTTAGGAATTAAAAAAAAGATAGTCATTTAATTCTAACTACAAAGAAAGAAAAGAATAATAAGAAAAATTTAAAAAAATAGACAATGAAGAGGATTTTATAAAAGAAAATCATATTTGTTTATTATACTTGATTCATTTGAGTGTAAACTGGCATCCCTGCAGGCATTGTGTTTTGTGGCATATTAAAGAACGGATTAGAGGCGAGATTTTGTTGTCCGGGCATTGCACCAAACATTCCATTCTAAAAAAAGAAAAATGTTTCAACAAATAAACAACAAAAAGAGAAAAAAATGAATACTAAATTTCTGAAGATGATTTCTTTCGAAACCGTATCATTAGCATAATAAATTGTTTTTAAACATATAAATATAGAAGCTAATCAATCTCTTTGACATTCTTTATTAGATATTATATTTGTTTCTATATTTTATAGTTACCCATTTATTATTTATTTAATTAGGTTAGACAAAATTTCGAGTTTCAAAAATTTGTAAATAGAAAATAGTCTAGAACATAGATGGAACACTAAGTTTCCGATCCAAAGACTAATAATTTCCTAAATATTTAAGTGGTTTAAGCTAGGTTAGGTTAGGTTAGGTTTAGGAGGTTGCCACCCTCCAATGGGGAAACTCACTTAGGCCAGTAATAGTCCATTGTGATACCACTTGGGCTTCTGGGGGTGAGATTATCTCCTACTTTCCTAGCCCAGGAGGAGACTTCTGGCAAAGTTGGAAATAATTTTTTGCGGCAAGCCGAACTCGAACCCGAGCTATTTTCATATTCTAGATTCGTAATCTGCAGCTTATCCGTCTTAGCCACTGCCTCCTCTGGTTTAAGCTAACACATGTTAATATTTATTATTTAAAATAAACTAATAAAATTTGCTTAACCCCCAGGGATTAAAAATATTTTATAAATCCTATAGAATTTTTTTTGTCTACCCTTGCATGCTAGAGTAGATAGACTATAAGTATATGAAAATTGGCCCAAATTTTCGACTATCAGATTTCAATAGATTTCACATTTCGCACTCCCCTAAGTTTGAAAAATAATATAATTTTTCAGTGTTCCTAGTTTCTTGATTCTTTTTTATTCCAATGTAAAGAAATGATAAAAAAAAAGTTTATCAAAATTTCTGGAATTTTTATAGAAAAAGTATTTTTTTCTTGATAGAAAATTATTTTATTATACAATTTTAAACACACCTGCATCATAGGGTTTGGATGTTGAGGCATATTAAGAGGGAATCCCCCAGGAACTCCTGGTACCATGTGTTGTCCTACTCCGGTTGGTGCTTGTGAGTAAACTCCGAAATTTCCAGTTGGAGGGGCAGTGGCGTAAAGGGCCAAAATTGAATCTTTGGTCATTTGTCGTTTTTCTTGTGTTGTTGGAGCTGGTTGGTTGAAAAAACTCTCCTCTTCTGCAGATCTGAAATTTAAAAGAAATATGTATTTTTTAAATTAAAAAGAAGTTATCTAAATATAATTGCATTTTTTATTGACTTGACTTCGGATGTTTAGGCAAATACCTATTTTTTATGAAAGGGCTTATTACAAATTTGAAAATATATCTTGGCGAATATCGAGAAATTAAGCTATCTGACGAAAGAGCCTTTTTCGACGTTAAGATAAAAAAAATAGAAAATTTTTATATAATTTAATACATAAAACATAATACATATATAATTTTAAAATTATGATTGTCTATTATTTTATACTTCAATTATCATTTCTATATATTAAAAGAGGTTTTTTTATTCTTACACAAAATGTTTAAACCAAAATCTTCGATAAATTGTAAATAAACGAAAAAAATA
Source organism: Anisolabis maritima (assembly GCA_010014785.2). Lineage (NCBI taxonomy): Eukaryota > Metazoa > Arthropoda > Insecta > Dermaptera > Anisolabididae > Anisolabis > Anisolabis maritima. The sequence goes on along the minus strand of JAAAKE020032559.1, from coordinate 14,682 downwards.
AAAATATTTTTTCAAATTTATTTGCTTCTCTTCAATTTTAAATGCCTTTTTCCTATTTTAAGTGACTATTTTTAATAATTTTTGTTTTTTATTGCCTTTTTAGGCACCTATAATGCATATTTTAGTGCCTAAGCATCCGATATCTAATTATGTCTATACTGATTACAAAAAAGTAAAAAAAAATATGAAAAGCTACTTGCCTAGAAGATTCTGAACCCGACTTTGTGGTATCATTCGTTTCAGAGGTGGATGATGAAGGTGCTGGAGGTGCTGACAAAAAATTAGTGAAATCATCGCTATTTGAAGATGAATTAACCGAGGTATTCGAGTTGAGTGGAGTATCTAAAACAAATAAGAGAAAGAAATTAATCTTTAGGTGGGGGATCGTTAAAGAAAAGAGAGAGATTTATATAAACCAAAAGGTAAAATGAATATTTGTAAATGCTTCCTTTTGAAAATAATTTATTTAATTTTGAAAATAAGTAAAAATAATATAATCTAGGAAAAGAAGTAGCTGAGATGGATCTTTATTGGAGAAAAGTAGAGGGCAAAATAAAAGATTTTGAACACATCCGAAGTCGTTTCGGATCTTATATTTAAGAACCATCATCAGTCCTTTATAATATAGAATCAGAAATGACTCCGAAAGATGTAGCATTCAGTCTTTTATTATACCTGCCCCTGACTGCTTTTCTCTATTAAAAATGATATATACTTACGAGGGAGACTTGAAAAATAATTTAATTTTGAAATAAAATAAGCAACCTTACTTTTCTTCTTAATCTCCTTTCACATATCGACGTAAATTCTTTTGGATTGCGCTTAAACAAGATTAAACCTTTATGATGGTCATAGGCACGCGTTTGTTCTCCACAATGAGCAATAGTGGCACCAAACGCTCCGACAGCTTTTTGAAAGGCTTGAAAAAATTGGACGTCTAGGTGTATTGACTTGAAAGAAGAAAAATTATGTAGAAAAATAAAGTGAAATTTAAAAAAAAAATTGTTTTTTTATTTCAAAATTAAGATACTTTTCAAGTCTCCCCCCGTAATATATTAGCCATAGCTTTAAAAAGAAGTAAGTTAAAAAGTAAAAGCCCTTAAAATAAAATGTATGTCCCTGAGTATGTGTTTGTTAATTAAATAATATTTAAAAAAAAATTGAACCTAGGCCAAGTAAATCTTGAGAGGCGGACGGAGCAGGGATAGCTGTGTTTTGACTGCCTCGGGGCGTTTTCGGACTGGAGCTCGGTTTCGGTAAAGGTAAAGGATCCGGGGTTATTTTGGCCGATAGGATAACAGTTGCACTCGCTTCACGTTTTGCTTCTTTCTTGCGTCGACGTTGACGTTCTGCTTCTTCGTCAAGCTCTTTATCCCAGTTAACCTTAAGAAAAAAGAAAAAAAGAATAAGAAATCTAACTTGCCGGTATATAGATACCCCATCTATTCCACCAATCAAACAAGAAAGTAAATTCCTTAAAAAAATAACAATTTTTTTCTGTTATAGTATCATTATAATGAATAAATATTTTTTGATGAACCTTATAAAATGAAAATATATAATTTTCTATGATGGGTCAAAAAAATGTTATCTATCTATTAGTAGACTTCTAAGTTTCCTTAGAAATATTTAATAAAGTTGATTTTTTGTAATAATTTTGCAAAACAATAATTTAATAAATAAATAGTTCTTTCTTGTTCTTTTTAAGTAATAAAATTCTTATTTTAAAACCCAACAAAGGGAATAGCGAAATAGCCTGAGAGGAGCACGAAGGGAAAACACTGAATATGGGTATAAAAAACAATTAGAATTTATTTTTATCCAATGTTCTTTCTTGATGGTTGTAGTAGTTGATTTATGTGATGAATGGGATGTCCAAGAATTATTGAAATATAACAAACATATCGTAAATATTGGAAGGATTTTTTTTTTTTAAAGTCCTTTTTGGCATCTGAGGCCATTTAGATTCCGTCCTTATTTAATTAAATTAATTGGTAGTCAATGTAATTTAAATAAATTTTTGTCGCTCAGGACGGGAAGCGAACCACTGACCTTTGGTACTTGAGGCAAGGGCTTTACCTCTGCATCAAGGGAGAGGGCATTGGAAGGATTGAAATTGAATGAAATTAAAAATCTTGAAAAATTTTTTAGACCCAATACACCTAGGTTGAATTAAATAAATTGACTAGATTTTTCTCCATGATTTTTAAATTCAATTCTTAATATAATTTTCATAAGTATCTATTGTAAATATGAAAATATATCATAAAATTTAATTCGGGATAATCTGTAATTAAATTAATTAATGCAATTGCTTCTTTATAAGATCGATTAGTAAGAATACTAGATAGTTAAGAAAATTTTTTTTCTAATTAATCAATAATAAACTTAAAAAAAAGTTTAAAGAGTGATATAAATTTTTTAAATTGTTCAATTTTTTTTTTACATATAAATAAAAATAGATTAATAATAATTACTTTACCTCAAAATGATTTTCATTCAGAGTGCTCATTCTGTTTTTCATTTAACAACTCAAACAAGAATGACATTCAACATAAACAAGCAGAGAAAAAGAGAGAGAGAGAGAGAGAGAGAGAGAGAGAGCTCTTGTCTAACTGATAATGGAATACATCGTTCATAAACAGACTGAGACCCAACATAAGAGAATAAGATATTTTAACATTATTATTTTAGTCTTCTAAATAGAAAATATTTTTTTAATATTGTATTTTTTATAAATGGGAATTTAAAAAAAATATGTTATACTACTTTTTCACTAATATCTCCTACTAGGAAGGTGCGGAGCGAACATTGGGAAGAAAATAAAAACAAGGAGTGGAGTGGTATGATCGATCTCGGAACACTCTATAAAGATAAGATTTCGGCATAAATTTGGACAGGCTAGGTTGGTTTTTAAATTTGAAGTACTTTTTAGAAAGAGGGCTGAAAGTCGTCTGATCTAGTTTTTAATAGTGTCCAATTTTTCTCTTAAAAATATTTAAATATTTCAATTTCGAATTGTGTTCTGATTGGTAGTTTTGAAAAAACACGAGATATGTATGTGAACCATATAGACAGACTGCGCAGTGTAATGTATGATTTTCAAACTCAGGAGAATGTGAATCGTAAAGAATGATTTGGGATTGCGCAGCTATGGAGACGCAAGAAAAGAAAAGTTGGTATTGTGGAATGGAATTATTTATTTTTTTAAATATTTGGAATTATATTTTCAGGGTTATTTTAGATGTTGGGTTGAAAGTGTCAGAAATTTTGCACAACTTTCATATAAATTTTATATAATAGAGATTAAAATTATTTATAAAAGATCATATTTTTGATGATTATGAATCGATTTCCATATTTATATTGTACTCATTAAGGAAATTGATTTTTATTTAAAATATACAAATTATATAAAAGATTTAGTGATATTAAATGCATTATGACAAGGAATCATTTCAAGTTTTTTGTTCTATTCGAAACACAAATAAAGTATTAAGCATTTTGTCTAGACAGTAGAGCATTTAGGATAATCCACTTGGGAGAACTGTAGTGAGTGTAAATCACCTCTTTTAAATTAAATTTACTCTCTTAAGTAACCAGAACTTAAGCTATATTGAGTGAAATTAATAAAAAAGTTATTTCCTAATTGTTTTTAAAACTTATGATTTCCATAAAATCAGAGAATAAAAATTTATTAAATAAATATATATAAATTTTTTTAAGAAATTGTACTGACACTTATACCTATAACGTATATATGTTAAACATTTATTTTGATTATTTAATCAAAAGAGAAAGCTTTAATTAAATATTTATAATGCTCTCTCAGCCAAAAAAAAACATATGTTAAAGAAAATTTTAATAAATAAAATTCACTTGTTAAATAGCGATAAGTGAATATCATATGATTCGTTATATTATACAGAAACTGATAACATGAGGCGTGTTGAGGCAGATTACCTTGGGGATAGGAGGAGGAACCCATTCTCGGGCTATAAATTTCTTGTGTTCGTATTTAGCTCGAACGAATGCTTCCAGGCTGGAGTCAGTTTGTGGCCGGCGGAAATTATCGGGTAAATTTGCTTCGTAAACTGCCCGGGCCCGGCTGTTACCCATCTGCTGCAAACTCTGGAAATCAACAAGGAAATATTTGTTTATTTTATTTGCAGATTAATACCATTTTTGGAATTAGTAACTCTCCCTTTACTAAAGAGGCCAATAATTTGCAATATTGCCTTTTTACTTTTTAAAATTTGATATTTTTGAAGGGATGGGGCTAATATAGTTTTCAACTTTAATATGAACTTATGAATTAAAACTTATACTTTATTAAAAATTTAATAGATACAGTGTTTTCTCAATAAAAATAAATTCTATCTGGCATATTGAAAGAAAAGATGTTAATTATATAATCAATATAATGATATACATTACGTTATTCGAAGGAAAGAGAAGGAAAATGAAGACCTGTTGTCTTTGAGTTGATATACAATTTTGAGTCATTTCAAATTTTTTTTTTTTGAAGGAATCAAAGGGGAGAAGGTACCTCTTATTGCGCGCAATTTATAATAGTTTTTATCTTTTTTTGGGTGAAATGTATGAACCTATTATTTGTTATTGAGCATAAATTTCTGTTTATATTATTTTTTCTTTCTCTTACCTAAATATGTAAAATATAGTTTAGTGAAAGTATTGCGATCGCAAAAAAAATCGAGGTCGAGATTTCATTGGAAATATATATGTACTGAGTCTAAAAAAATCTGGTGCATCTGAATGTGCACATCATATAACTTTCCCTTACTTATGGTAAGGAAAGCTGAGTGAGGTGCTGTCACTCCAGATTTTTGCGTCGGGCCTCTAGTCGTTCAATGTACAATTAATTTAATCAATATTTTAGTCATGTATTTTTTTTAGTTTTTGGCGATTTTCTCTTAAACCATTCTGCGTTGAATGCAGTGGATCTGCTACATGCTGTATGTAGCTTCAATGGAGGTAATCCTTCAAGCCGCAAGCTTCTGCCTACCATTATAAAGAAGAGTGTTGTTGTTTCAGAAGATTGGCGCATAGTTTCCTTTCGACAAAAAATTTGTCGCTTTTTTCAGCACATTTCAAATTAGCGATATCAGGTGTTAAGCTGCATGCCGAATGCGACAGGAAGGTTTTGGATAAAATTGGCCAAAGGTCTAGTACTTTAATGACCTACTTCTTTAGTTTTTTAATTTTTTCAAAATCTAACAATTTTAATCCAAATTCATATATCAATTATTTTTTAGATACTCTGTACAAATTGATATCCGTCCCAAAAATGTTTTAGGTTTTTTATGATTTTCATAAACCTTTTCAACGATTTTGATTAAATTAGCTGTAGATATAATAAATTAGGAATGCTTAAGATATATTAATCATTTTCCGCCTCAAAATGGTGTGGCCCTCAAATTTAAGGTTTTAAGAATCTCATAGAAAAGATAGGAGAAATGGTTGTTATGTTAACAAAATATAAATATTTGAAAATGCTATTTGACAATAAACAAGATTTGAGTGCTAATTAAATATTTTTATACCCCCTTCCCATTGCCGAGAGGTTAAAGATATTGACATTGTCAGTATTGATAACCTTAAAAGTCAAGGGGCGTGGGTTCGGATCCCGGGCAGTCCAAAGAAAATTTATTGGATACCAATTGATGTAAATATGCCTGGATTACAAGTATCGTACTAAAAATATATTGTGTATCCTTTCATGTCTTATATCTCAGATGTCGAAAAGACTAAAAAAAAAAAAATATTTTTATGGGTACCAAATAATATAAATAAATAAGGACAGAGTTTAAATGGCTTCAGAAGCCTTAAAAAAAATTATATTTATAAATATTGTCCTCGGATTAAGTAGGTAAGAAAAGTGCTTAATCACATCAGATTTATATTAAATAAATTACACATTAACAATTTTAAATAATGTATTTTAAGTTATTTATTTAATATTTTTAAAGTTACTTTTTTATTTTACAAATAAAGATTGGCATCTCTTCTAGTTTTTAATTTAACTCATTTTCAAGCCCTTATCTTAAAATAATCTAAAAATTATATTATTTTCAAAATAAATTTGTATTTTAAAAGCTAGATGGGTTATTATGTTAATATGAATCTTCTATCTTTCTTTTAATGAATATTAATTGTGATACTTGGCTTGAAAGATATGAATAAAGAATTTTAATTGTTCATTATATCTATATTAATTCAAGTTATTCTCTCTTTGAAGTCCAATAACTAATATTATTATTGAATTGGATCCAAACATAGTCGAGAGGAGTGGACCCAATCCGGAACGGATTTCTCAAGTGAATGAAAAGGGTGTCATGAGCTCTTTAAGAATTTATATCTATGCCAATAACTGAGTGAGTGCATTTATAAAATAGATAAATGAATCCGCCCCGTGATTTGAAGAAGCTTTCGGATGTATTTAGGAATCCCAAAGTAAGAATTTTTCTTAAAAATTGAAAATCTAATAGAAAAATAATAGGAATAATGAAATTAAATTTATGAAGTATTAACTCTCATGTTTTGTGTTTTATTTTTAGGATTTTTATCAAGAGCTTTTATCTCTTTTGGCATAGTTGTTGTTGAATATTAAAATAATTTTTTAGTACAGAAAAAAAATCTATTTTAATTTAAAGTCTTAATATTTATTTGTACAAGAAGTATTTAGTAATTTTCATGGTTGGGGTCTTATGCAAGACAAACTACGAGAGCTATTTTTTTAATTAAGGTTCTTTTTAAAAATAATAATGAACAATAGAATATTTTCGAAATAGATTTATTTTCAGATTCTACATACTTCCTCTTAGTTTTCCATATAGTTTATTTTTCCTATTGTTTCCTTGTTTGTTCAAGACTTCAAAGAAGTTTGCCACATGTTCCCGTAGATTGTTTTACTCAGGAGTCATGCTATACCAATGTTTCATCCCCTGTGAGGATATGACTTAACAACTCATTGCCTTTCTAGTTATACAAAGCCAAAAAGATGAAGACAAAATATAATAGAAAAATAATAGGAAAAATCTCTCCTTTTTTTTTTTATGATTGTCTGTAAAGAGTTTCGGGATCCACCGAGAGCACACAAGTGCTTGAATAAACAAGGAAACTATGTGGAAAAATAAAAAAGTGTGTAAAATCTAAAAATAAATGTGTTCTATTGTTTATTTTTAAAACGGACCTTAAGTAAAAAATAGCCCTCGTAGTTCTCCAAATCCCTCTGACGTTTAGCATTTAATACATATATTTTTTAAATACTAGAAAGGTCTATTTTTTGTAGAGATATTTTTAGTTTTAGGGAATTCTTGATTCCACAAGGAGAGTGCAAAGCATAACATTTTCTAATATAGTATAATAATTTTTTATTAGCAATTAATCGACAATTGGCGATTATTTCGATGAGTCCACTAATTGAATAATTTCACAATAATTGGTAATCGATTAAAGCAGGGTTTAAACTTTTTCCATTTTAAAATTATTTTTATAAAAGATGAATAAGACTTTTAATTATCATTGATATTATCATTTTTGGATTTTAATGATGAAGAAAATTTTTGTTCTGGATTCAAATTTGACTTTTTATAAAACAAAAAATGATTCGGTCATTTTTGTTTTCTTATTTATCTTTTATATAATATTAATACTTTCTAAAGATTGAACTTATTATCATAAATGGAAATTTTTCTCTTACAACGACTTGTTCAGGCGTCCATGAATCCAAATTGACAGATTTCACTTTCGAAATGTGTACGCCAAGATTTCGATGAATGCCTGCACATCGGATGCATAGAAAAACTCCCAAATTCCAGGATGCCCAGCGAGGACCTTGAACAAATAAGGAAATTGATAAGATACAAAAAAAGAGAGAAAACCATGATAAGAATTAAGAAAAAAATAATAAATTAAAAGTTATATTTAATTAATTCACTATAACTATGTAATCAAATTCAAGTTTTTAATGAATAAAAGAAAAAATTTTATATCTAACTAAATAAAAATATTCACACTACGTTTGAGATATAATAGAATCCATAACTATAATAGAAATGCAGAGATCGAAAGTTCTGTTAGAAAAAACTATTTGACTTTTTTTTGTTTGCGATAGTTTCAAAATTTTTGTATGATCCCAATTTTTCCTTTGTGGTTGTCATCCACGAACTCATAGCCCCTAAATATAAGAATTTTATTCTAAAATAAATTAAATTTAGAATGCAATTAAACTATTTAATTTTAAAGGAAAAAAGAGATGACCAGCTCTAAGATTAAAATGGTTGTTTTGGATGGATGGCAGCAAGGAATAAAGATAAGAAGAAAGAAAACTTAGTTTTTTCTCCTAACTAGCCTTTATTATTAACTCGTATCGACGTTTCTTCTTCGGTCCCCAAGAAAAATTCTATACGTCATTGGCCGAGTTGATTCCAAAAAATAGGATGTGTGAGTCAACGAGATCAATGCCAATATCCTGAGGAAAATCGGACGACGCAACCAAAACGTCGACATGAGTTAATAATAAAGGTTTGTTTATAAGAAAAAATCAAGTTTTTTTCCTCGCCTTTATTCCATCCTGGCTCCATCTAAAACAACTATTGGAAAAATGTTAAATTTTTAAAAAATAATTAAGATACTTTATGTTTAATCAACCAAACCTAAAGGCCGGAAATGACTAATTGAAAAGGTATTTTCAGGCATCATTCATTGCTTTTTTTTATTGTAAAAACTAAAAGATGCTTAAAATGCCATGTTAAATTAAACATTAAATAAAATGGTAAATTTTTTTTAAACATGTTTGTCTTATTTAATCAAATCGAATTTAAAAAATATTTTATTATTTAAATAGCATGTTCGTTTAATATAAAAATTTTTGTTATAATTATTTTTTATTAATATTAATCAAATATTTAAAAATGAAAGTTAATTTCAATACAATAATAGAGGTAATTTTTTTAATGAATATTCATAAAAAATTTTTCTAAAATTAAAATTATCTCCCCATTATTGTCTTTGATAATTTCTAATTTTTCTAAATCTTCATTTAAAAACGGATTATTTTAAACAAAAATACAAATAAGGCGTATCCTCTGTCGACATATAAATATCACTTGACCTCAACAATATGAAGACTTCTGATTTAATATCCAAGGGCGTTTATATAAAAACACCCATATTCTGTGAAGAAAATATTATAGCTATAACAAAATATAATTAATTAATATTAATATATTGATTTGCAAATACTTTTGATATCTAATGGGAGAAACACTAATACATTTTTACTTTAATAAATACTGTATATTATTTCAATAATAATCAAGATCAAATAATATTTATTTTTCCTTACCCTTTAGAAAAAATTTTTTTACTACAAATTCTTCTCCAACCAAAAAATCTGTCTGTATATGCCTCAAAGGAATCATTTGGGAGATTATAAATAAAATTCAAGAACACTAAATTAAGTCAAAAATTCTCAATTTAGTATAAGACTTGGCCCTATTTGGAGAAAGAGGGAGTAGCTTGACCTGACTTTCATTTCATCTTTTGACCTCCCGTCATAATGATGAAATGACGCCCTGAAACAGGAATTAATTAATGTGTGCTACCTTAACCAACAGAAGTTTAAAGTATTCAAAGAAGAAAAATCGGGCGTAGAGAGAGAGACGTGAAGAAATGCCGTCATAACTGGGTTAACTCGTGGTCATCATTCTCTCAGTGATAATATTCGAATATTTCGAAAAGTAAAACCAAAATTAATTTTGTTTTATTATCAGGTCTTTATTAAAATAATTAATATGAAGGTGTGACTCATTTTTTCTAAAGAACTTTATATTTAAAATGAGGAAATTCTTGTAACTATTTATTTCAAATCGACTGAAAAAAAATTCCTTTAAGCCTTTAAATATATCTCAAAACCTGAAATTTCCAAAACACACCAAGAATTTGTCATTAACCCCCCTCCCCCCCTCCCCCCAATGTCCCAATGAATAACTACTTAGAACCAACGTTATTTTCCACAGATTTTATGAACTTAAAAGTGTCTAGGTAAATTAAATTTATTTTTAATGCCCCTTAGAAAGCTAAATTTGATCTGATAATGTATTTATTTTTTAATGTTTCAACGTAGACACTACAAGGGTGCTATAATACAAATGAAGGAAAATTTTAGAATGGTGCAATAGTTATTATATTCATTCTATATAGTGTATCTCTCTCTATTTTATTCCAATTCATGCAGTTGGATAGACGTTTGCGCAAATTATTTCTTGAACCCCAAAATATTTGTCAAGACATGTCTCGTTTATTTAATTTGTGAATTAGGGAAACAATGAAATATGATGTAGAAAGCATTTACTTTTTAGAAATGACTATGTTTATGATTTAGATATTTGAAGGTAACAAATGTGGGAATAAAACCTTTACGTTTTGATCGAATCCATGGGACTGATATTTCAGTCATATCAGGCTCTGGTCAGAGCCTGCCTGGAATAAATAGTAAAAAATATAAAGGCATTTTCCAGGTCCTGAGGATAAACAGATTTGATCTAAACAATTGGAAATAGATTTTATTCATATAGTGGCTGCCTCATTTTTTTATTCTCTAAGTTCATATAATTATATCTTTTGATAATTTTATTAATTATATAATAAATATTAATAATAATAAAATTGGATAATTTTATAATTATTTTAATTAAAATATGAAATTAATATTAAATGAAACCCAAATCCTCTGCAATACAGTGAGAATCCGAGATTATAAATACATTTAAAAATACCGTATGGTAATAAAAATTTTTATTGTACACCAAAATTTTAGTTTGATTTATTAAAAAATTTATACAAATTTGAAATAAAAATTATTTTTATACTTATATACCTGAACTCCGTATGCTGTTTAAAAAATATTTTATAGTTTAAATTAATAGGAATTGATTTGAAAGCTTAAAAATTAGAGTAAAGAAAGAATTCAGTTAGGTAATGGGATTCTAACCTAAAAGAAATTTAGAAATTTTATTCTTATATCACCCTTACCTTTTGAATCACAATCGACACAATATTTATTATCCTCATCCCTTAACATTTGAGTTAAAAGTGTCTGACATTTATCTTGAATTTGTTTTTGTCTGTCTTTTTCTTGTTTAGTAGTCATCCTGAATTTTATTCTTTTTTATGTTATTATTAAATCAAATCAATTAGAAATTTATATTATGAAAAGTCTAAATAGTTAACACTGCACTTAACTTTCAAAATATATTTATGTACACGTATTTCTAATAAATTTTGAGTTGCAGTTTGGGTTAAATCACTTTTTACTTGACGTTCATTCACTCATTGGGCCTTTCGTTGATTCCTCTCTCTCTTTCTATCTCTTTTCCTCTTATAACTTTGGATTATAAAGCTATCTTTGTCTAGTTGCAGATTCAACTTGGAATAGATAGTGCAGTCATCTGCTGGGAAAAACGTGAACTAACTTTAAAAATGATTGGAAATTTTTATTATCATAATCAAATATTCTTTAAAGTAAATGAAATTTTTTCATGGAGATAATAATCAGACCTTTATTAAAAAAAACTCTAACTAGCCGACGCTTGTGAGAACTAACGCCTCCTTCAGGACTCTGTGTATAAAAGTTTCACATGGTTTTCATTTCTATTTTTTACTTTTTTTTTTTTTGTTTTTTTTTCGGTATCTAAGGCCATTTAGACTCAGTCCATATTTATTTAAACCAATTGATGGCCAATATAATTTAAATAAAATAAGGATTAGTTTTCTTTTTTATTTATCTCCATTATAAACAATCGGTGGTAGTCACAGGGGAGCCCACCCCTCTTTGGAAACAAGAAAAAAAGTTCATATAAAACTTTATTTTTTATTTTAAATGTAACTAATAAAATATAAAAATTTGTTGGATTTTTTATAATATATGAAATTCATTAAAAAAATAGGACAGCTGACAGATGGGCAGCCAGAATAGAAAAATTTTTCCACTTGACGTTTCGGTCTCGAGTCTAGATCTCCCTCAGAATTTGAAAAAAGTTATGAAGATGCGAGTTGTTTGTGCATGTTTAATATTTTATATAATGAAATAGTATTGATATAGCTAGTGATTTTTTGTTCAGTGCAGCATTCTTTCTTGATCCACTCGTTAAAATGATTTAACAAATACAGGATTCATATGAAATTCCTTTAGAGAATCAAAAGAAGAAGTCTTAAATTATTTAGAGTTGTTCTCAAAAAATATCCAACCACTTTAAATTTCCTGAAATTTGTTCAAAAAGCCAAAAATCATTAGATCAATTTTATTGTTCCATTATCAATCGTAGATTTTTCAATAAATGCCCAGTGTTAGTTATAATTGGACAGTTGCAACTAGACAAAAGGCACAATACATGTTTGTATGTTGCATTGTTGAATGTAAATAATGGCAAAAGCTATTCGGCTTAATTTGTGAGAATGAACAAACGCCATTTTGTGAAAATTAACAAATTAAGCCGAATAGCAATACAACATACAAACATGTATTGTGCCATTCCATTTATAACTAACACTAAGCACTTAATGAAAAGTCTACGACTGATGAAGGGATAATAAATTTGACCTCTCGTAATTCTCTAAAGCATCCAGAGGCTTTGTTTTTTGACCGTACCTATGCTATCGTATATCCTTTATAAAATATCTACGGCTACTTCACCAGTTATTTAGACTATTTTTTAATTAATTGCATAATTACATAATTAAACATTAAAATTAAAATTCACTTAAGTTTCTTCTAGTGTTCTTATTTCAAATGATAAAAGGGTCTGTAATATATCAACATATCACGTACTCGCAAAAGTATCCTGACTTTCATATTTTTGGTAAAGAGTTTGTACCTGTATAATAAGGGAATATATTTTTTAAAAGCATTTTACTGTTATTACGGAAGCCCCTAAATGATTTGTGGAACCTTACAGGAACTTTATATTCTAATGCATGGGATGGAGCATGTATAATAATTCTTCTATTGACATCATTTATTTATTTATATATAAAATATTTACAATAAAAGTATGTAACAGAGAAGATAATTAAAAATATAAATCGTACATTAGAATATACAAAACAATTGATACAATTACTTTGTTTAATTTCGCAAAACAAAAAATAAGTCATATATTCTCTGGTTTTAACAAAAAAATTTTATTATAAATACACATAAAGATGAATAATAAAATTCCTGAGTTTCTCAAAAAAAAAAAAAAAAATTAAATTAAAAAACTCAAAAATTTTAAAAATAACAATTATTAAGTAGTATTTACAAATATATTGATAAAAGTTATATTCTATATAGTATACATAAAAAAATGTGTATTGTGAACATTACCATTTGCAATTCTTTTTGTACAAAGATCCTATCATCGCAAAATGGGCACATTTTTGCATTTAATTTGTACGTAAATAGAGTGAGCGTGATGTAATTTAGGTGTTTGTAATTTTATTTATTTTTGTAATCAAATAGATTATTTGTAATAATGCAGGTTGCAAATTTAAGATCTAAATTCAGAAACCAATAATATAAACTTTGTTCCAAGAGAAGATTCCAAGCGTTTGAAAACATGGCACGTTTCAAAAAAAAAAAACATATTGCGCATGAATAAACCGCTCTTGGAATCAAATTTTCAATTGGTTTTCCCTCCCCCCTCTTGGCCATTTATTAAGGAATTTATTATTATAATGTTTAAATTACAGGGAGTTTTGTTACGAATTATTCAAGATTTATTATTTTTTAATTAAAAAAAATAGAATTTGATAACTATTAAATTTGAGTTATAATTAAAAATAAATATATATATCTATTCATTATATTTCCAATTTATATTAAACATATTTTTGATGATTTCTACGAAATTTTCCAGTGAAAATTGAAACATCTCTCTCGTTTTTTTAATATCAAGTGATTTAATGATTAATGCTTAAAGATAAATCTGCTAATATATTTTTTTGCAAAAAACTATGCGAAATGACAACTACGTGAATGATAAAAATTTTTTGTGATTCTAAATTTAAAAAGCCAATATTTAGAAAAAAAATGTCTATAATTGACTAGAGCTGGACAAAGAATTTATGAATATTATTTTAGACTTATATATATATAAATTGAATATACAGATTTTCTAAAGCAATATTAATTATGTTACACGGGATTAAAAAAGATGTAAAAATCATTCATTCTATTGTGCTTTGGTTTGTTTCTATTTGTTAAAATTGAATTGGGTAACAATATTTTTGCAATAATTGAAAAATTTAATTATTACGTTACATGAATTATTGTATTTTTTTGAATTATAATTTTAGCATAATTTAAAATATATCAAGAAAAAATTAAAATTTCTCCGAAAAAGTCATTTAATTTAAATTCAGATGAAGACATGAAACTTTTTCATATTATTTTTAAAAACAAAAAACAATCAAATTTGAAAAATGATTGAAAGAATTATGTTCTGTCCATGATGATATATTGGCATATCCATTATTAAGTTTTTGATTTACAAAATATTTGAATTATGCAGAGAGAGCAAGTCAAAAGATTTTTAACATTCTATAGTTAATTTTTACTTTCTTTTTATATTATAATATATATATATATATATATATATATATATGTATATATATTCA